>JADZMA010002809.1:0-10963 GCA_020796225.1 Arion vulgaris
GACTTTGGATTAAAGTGACGATTTTATAGATCAATAGTAGATATTCCTACTGGGTACAGGAGTAGGTGATGGACCCGACCTAAAAATGGGGTGTATCATACTGTGGATAGGTATGGAGAGTGACAACAGCAGTTGCAGCAATAGTTTGTGGATTATGAAGGATATACTCTACATAAAGACAGGTCAGTAGCTCATTCATATATGAACATTATCACAGTCTCAAAGTCCTACGTTTATTAGTTTATTTTTTATGATTTTTTAAATGATCACCTCAAAATGATCATGGTCAAAAATAGTGTGGCGGTGAACCAGACTTGGTTGAAAAATGGGTGGCAGCGTAAGTGTTAACAGTAAAAAAATATGCAGAACATTACCTTTGGTCTGTATGTGCAGCAATCACTGCAAGTTTATTCCCATGAGCCAGCATCAGGTGTGAGTTGGCCAGGACAGTCACACAGTCCACACAGTGAGTTAAACTTAGCTGTTACGGAAGGACAAAGTAAATCAAATAATTCTCAAGTTTTGTATGACACTGAACAACAACAAAACAAGTGCTAAAGTGTTTCTGAAGCATAAGTCCTTCCTTCCTTTCATTGGCTTGAAATATTGTCTATATATTCAATGTTGTCTCTTGTATAAACTTTGCCCGTGTGGTAACATCGTCCAAGGAAGCAAAGAATAGTACCACCGTAACCTACAAGGTATGTCGTAAGAGGCGACTCACGTAGAACCTAGAGAAGCTACCCTAGTAAATAAAGAGCATCGCAGAAATCAGATTTGCTGGCCTACTTGTAGGCGCATAACTGGCACAATGTACAATCGCTCTTAGGCTCAGATCACATACAAATCACACAGAGTGGTTAACAAGTGGTCAATATGGAGCGATCAAAGAAGTAAAGACATCACTATATTTTGTAGCTCACAGAGGTCCACATGTTTTATGTCGGTGTTGTTTCATTAGGCCAGTGAGATTGCCTCAGTATATCATATTCGTAGTCCATCAAGTATAGACTTCACTATATTTTGTAGCTCACAAAGAGGTCCACATAGTTTTATGTCAGGTGTTGTTTCATTAGGCCAGTGAGTTTGCCTAAGTATAACATATTCGGGGCAATCTTGAAGTATGTGCTCTGCAGTCTGATGTGCCAATCCACATGACTGAATTGCCAATCTTGAATTTGTATACATGTAGCTGCGGAGTCGATTGGCCCTGTTCTAAGGCAGAATGACAACTTGTTCCAATCTGTTCCCTATTATAGTAGTCATCTTGTGTTGGTATTTGTGGTTTTCTGATCGATTTAAATTTTCCCCTTTTCTTTGGGAGGTAATAGCACAACCGTTCTCTCCTGCAGCCCTTCCATGACCAGTCGGTTTGCTGATTCTTTTCCCTGGTATTCAAGTTATCATTTATATGAGGACTATCATCACAGGGTCTCTGTGGAATAGAGGTTAGGTGCTCGCCTTGCATGCCAAAGGAAACCCGGGTTAGCATAGATGCCAACAACTGGGAGAATGTTGCTCAAGACAGATCAGCCTGGCACACACTTCGACATGGTTCTTGGCCTACGAGGCAGATAAAAACGGCACGGATGGAACAAAATATCAAAATAGAAAGGCGGAAAAACTCCCCACAAGTACAAGTATACCTTGCCCACATGTACAAGAACACCCCAAGCCCATCGGACTCACTAGTCATCTCGCACACAGACAAACGTAATGCAACTACATTCCCTTGAATGAAAATTTGTGTGGTCATCATCACCTGTGATGGACAAGTATCGACCGTTCGCTGAGTTTTTTGCAGAGAGGTGATCGAACCATAGGAAGCCAGCTGCAATCAAGTCAAACCTTCACCTTTAACCCCTTGTTTACCAGTGGTTATAGGATAAACTGCACACCTATCCCAAGTTTTTTTCTGCATTTCTACCAGGTTACTACCAACATTTGAAAATTTAATAACTCTGTTTTTTTTTGGAATATTTGTTTGAAATTTTTATTTTGATATAAAATATGTATGTGTATGTTTTGATAATAAAAATTGTGTTTGTACTCTTTATTGGGTTTTTTTGGTTTTAAAAAAAAAAAAAAAAAAAAATGCCAAAAATTCTGGTATTTTAGCATAAATAATAATGTAAAACGACATAAACATACACATAAACATACATTCAGACTTACCACAAGTCACATCCAGTATATGGCCTTCGAATGATAATCCTCAAAGCATTCCCCCAAGCACAGGCCTGGTTTGGAGGGCAGGAGCACAGAAAACAGACTCCTTCGTTTTTTTTTTTTAGCACACTCTACAGGGCTTGTATGGTTTAGCTTTCTGTGTTGGGGGTAGCATATAAATGTAATGCTTTTCAATCATTGGGAACTGCATCATCATCAGCATCACCAGTGTTGACAGAGACTGTGCCAGGTACAGGTACCGTTGGAGGAGGGCCATTGTTGAACATCCATGATGCAGCAACTGACTGGGGAAATCAAGAAATTTTTTTGAATACCCAGTCTTCTTGGAAGAATGAAAGCATTACATGCTGCCAATTGAAGACAATGGAAAAAAAGTTTTTTGGTCCATTTGAAGACTTCCTGGTGCAGTCAAAGGCTGTATCAGCTGATCATGTTTGTCAACACCTCCCATGTTCCTGTTGTACTGGGTTGATACTTTGGGCCTGCGGGTGATCCCCTTATTCCTGGTATCAGGAATTTCATCCTCCGCATGCCCATGAACAGTGGACAGTAGATGGACTACTTTTGTACTTTTTGGGTACTGCACAATTTCCGCCCCCAGATGGCAGATGAGGCCCCTTTATCCAGCTGAACTAATTGCAACTGCTCCGGATGCCCTTCCCACACGATTGTGCCGCAGGCAAGAGTTTGTTTCTCAGCAGTAGAAAACAGTGCAAACTAGTGTACCAGTTGTCCGGGTACACATGGCCTTGCCTACGGGGGAGCAATGAGGTACACAACCATCCGCCGCTCACTGACAAGTGTTCAGCATCAGCAGGAAAAACCCTGCGGGATGTCGCTCACATTGTCTTTTCCCTCTAGATTTTGAATCTATAACAATAACCACCACTGCCACTCACTTCACCATCCGACTCACAGCACAGGTAGATTTTATGCCAACCTGGCTCGCTTAGTGGGATGTACTGTCAAATAGCAGACGGCCTTTCCATAGTAGTAGACTTTCATCCACACACATCAGGGCGAGGTTGATAAACTTGTTGAAATTTGTCGAATAAGGTCAACAACAGGCCGGATCTTGTAAAAGGCGGTCATATGCAGGGTCATCCTTGGCAGGCAGTGTGCATTGTCATTAAAATGCAGGTATTTCAAAATATCAAAATATCTTTTCCCGTGAATCACAGAGGCAGAATACTGGCAAATTGTAGAGAGATTTTGTCGTACCAGTAGTTTCGGATGTTTGGGAGTTTATTATCCCATCAATAGGGACTTTCCCCAAAACCTTTTCATCCAACATAGTCGATTTCTTTCCACTGAAATTTTGCCAGCTTCTCGGGAATTCAAACCATCCCGTACTGCTGTGCAAGAGGTTAGTCTGCAGAACTATTGTTCACAAAAATTTTCATTGATGAACAGTTCTACAAACTCGCTTGAAATCCATCAGTGTTACACTGGAGGCCTGGAACACTTTCAAATGTATATCTGGGTTAGGAGATTGATGTCCTGCATCAACCAGTTTTCTATACTATCGTTGTAGTATTTCCCGCACCAGCAACACGACGATAACCTCCTCTAGTGGCTCTAGGGAGCAACAGGCAGTCCTCTGCCACGCCCCCTTTAATTGTTTGGGCCTTATGGCTCCCCTTTGGTTACCACAACCTCCAGGTCTTCCTAGTTGTGAACCCTGTCCACTATTACTAGTTCTAGTAGTACTTGCTACTCCCCAGTACTAGTACTTGCGACAGGGTCGGTTTTAGAACGCTTCTTGGACGTGAAATCACATTCATGAGTAATAGTATCAGTATCACTATTTAGTTTTTAGTGTCACTCACCTGTACATCAGAATTTTCAGAATCTGAGTGAACAGATTCATTTATGAGGGAAAATATCATCATCTCCGCTTTTCTACATCGTTGAATATGTCTAGCACCATATGACAACAACGCTAAAGCTTTTTGTGTTGGTGTAATCGTTCTGGAAGATTTTCTAGACGCCATTTTGCTTGAACTACTTTGACAAGAGAAACACTCTTTTAAAGTTTATAATAACCTCGTAAGCGAAAACTGACCAATGACAATGTTTTATAAAGGAAGGTATCCCCAATGCTATAGATAGTCTATTGTTGCAGTAGTTCCCATTTCTTTAGTAGTACCCTGATATTTTGCGATGAGTTTACTCGTTTACCCTCACGTGAGTGGGGTATGGCGAGCCTATTTTCTCTCACCCTCACGTAGTGGGAAATAAGGTTAAACTTCAAAGTATTCAAATACTTGGGAAAAATATTCTCAAAGAAGGAAGACTAGATAGAGCGATAGAGGTTAGAGTGCAAAAAGCAACCGATGTCACCTACCAGCTAGTCCCATTGTTAAGGCACCCAAAAATCTCACTGACAGCTAAACAGATGATCAACAGCATTCTCATGCCTAATCTGTGATGCCAAAATAACCTGGACAATGAGCAAAGCACATTCAAAAATTACATGTAAAATGTGATGCCTATGAAAAGTTACCAGAAAAGACAGAACATCAGCGCAAGAAAGAAAGTTGGGACACACTGCCCATAAAAGTTCCAGGTACGAGGACTCATGGGAAGCGGTTTGGACCACAGGTTTCCTTTTACGATCACTTGAAGGATCTAATCTTCAGTACCTCTGAATCGCAAAGGCCCACCACCTGGTGAGGGCACCAGTCAAATGGTAAAACAGACTTGCAAAAATCAGTTCGAAGCACAAAATGGCACAATTGACTACGCCTGAATTGACGGGCACGCAGAAAAAAAGTTGTGCAGAACCTTGCTTGAATTACACATTAAAAAAACAAACAATGAAGTGGTTTGGCCACTTAAGAATGCATCCAAACTTCACAGTATACAGAGTCTTCTACAACAGAACATGAAGAAAGAATCAGGGGAAAACCACGAAAAGATGGTTAGATGGCAAGCATAATCCTGTCAAAGAAAAAAACTATAAATCAAGCTACTAGAGCAGTGAAAGACAAAAAAAGAAAACCATGACACTGGGCAACAACCTGGTAACAGTGTGATGACAAAAGAAGAAGATACTACATGGTATGAAAATGGGTTCATTGCTGCTGTTTCACAATGACAGTGTTAGGGTAAGATAAGGACTGATGGCTTACCTGCTCATTTACTACTGCTTTCTGCCCCACCAGACGGGGTTGGGATCAAGGATAATGATCAATAAATTGTTGGTTGCTCTGTCTAAGAACAAACAGAATGGAAAATAACAAAAGCTGTTAATTAATTGTGAATAAACATAAACTGGAAAACAGGTTACAATTTAAAACTGGAAAACAGGTTAAAATTTAAAAACTGGAAAACAGGTTAAAATTTAAAACTGGAAAACAGGTTAAAATTAAAACTGGAAAACAGGTTAAAATTTAAAACTGATTATCTTCTCCTTCGAACGCTACATATCACCCCTCTGTGATTGGCGTGATCTGACCCCAAGAGTGATTGTACGCTGTCAGTTATGCGCCTACAAGAGGCCAGCACATCCGGTTTCTGCTATGATTTTATTTACTAGGGTAGCTTCCCTAGGTATTACATCAGTCACCTCTTACGACTGCCATGTGGTCAGTGGTACTACTCTTGCAGCCCCAGCACCACATTTCTATATTCAGAAATCTACATTTTCTCCAGCATGTATCATATGGTATTCATGCTGACAGTTCCTGTGACACAGTGGTTAAAAATACCTCTTATCCCACTCTGTAGATGCCCATTTCTTCTTGTACAACATTTGATCCAATAGATTCCATGGTCAACAATTGATGTTCCTCATCTAAATAACAGCTGCTATGCAAGCAGTATGCCCGCTGTTGATCATCTATAACACTCACTACAGGCAGTGCTGGTGCCACTATTAGACAGACTAGGCAGTGTTGGTGCTATTAGACAGAATACACAGTACCAATGCCACTATTAGAAAGACTAGACAGACCGATGCTACATTAGACAGACTGGAGTGCTGGTCCACTTAGACAGACTGGGCAGTGTTGGGCTATTGACAGACTAGGCAGTGCCACTATAGACCCGATACTACTATTAGACAGACTAGGCTGCCGACTAGGATCCAGACCTTGGTGGCAAGGAGAGTTAAAGCATTGTTAAGAGTTAATTGTCTGAGTAACCAGAATAATGAGTAGAAATATATTGAAAACCGTACCTTCTATTCAAAAAAATAGTTTGGCAATAGTCTGAGATTGCAGATCCCTTTTTTGTGAGTTTGATCTCTACTTGAATACCTGTATTTCTAGAAAGTAGATTCATGTAAGATCATAGAGATTAAAAGTCAATATAAAAAGACAAGGTGAAATGTGATGCCTACAAGTAACAAAAGTTCCAACAATTCCAGAAAAGACACCACATCAGCATAAACAGAAATTTGGGAAAAGAACTTTGCTAGAAATACATGGAGAAACAAAGAATGAAGTGGTTCGACCCTTTTTTCGCTCATCATCATGATAGGTAAAGGTTGAGTGCGTTTAAACCAATAAAAACAATCAGTCTTTCTCCGGCGATGCATTAAGTTTTTCTCATCCCGGGTTTATTCAATATTCATTTACTTTTTAGTGATTTCTCTCTTGTTGACTTTTTAGTGATTTACCTTGTTTTCATGCAATTCAACAACAACAATGCTGCATTGTAAAATGATTTTTTTGTTGCATGAAAACAAGGTAAATCATTGAATTCATGATCATCGCACAAGAACACGCGCAAAATGATTTAAAACATTAGCACAATTATTGAAATTCAAAATTGGAACTCTAACAATGTGTATACTTGAACTTAACTACCTAAATTAAAACTACGTACATTACACTACAGTTTTAGTTAACGTAACAGTAGTAACGCTTCACACCGTGAAGTAAACTACTAAAACCAAAATATGATGACAACTGTAAACTGTAAACACATGACATGATAGTCTGACATGATGAAAAATATTGAATATATGATGTTGATTACCTGTCATATTTAAAGGCTGGTGGGGAATTTATATGCTAAAGTAGCAATCCGTTGTCTGGTATAAGTACTCGTATTGTCTATATAATTTAAAATAGCCCCACTCTGACATAACTTTCCACAGTTCTGTTTTTTCATGGCTGATTGAGATTGTTTGGTGTATTAATTATATAAAGTTAATACGGCAGACAGCTTCTTGCTTCGAAAATGTGGATTGGCTTCGAATATTCGACAAATGTAATTTATTTTGAAAATCGTATGTTTGTCTTTCCTTTTTTCTTTCATCATAATCGCCTGCCTTCTGATTGTATTATTTATTTATCAGTGTCTTTTCCTCTGCTAGTAGAACCTATCGGCTCACTAGTCATCTACCCCACACAAAACAAACATAGTGCAACACATTCCCCTTGGGTGAAAATTTGTGTGGTCATCATCACCGTGATGGTCGAGCATCAGTAGAATCGTGTTTAGTTCATTTTTTTATAATAACAGATCACAACGATGTGAAAAATCCATTCATATTCTAAAAGTAGCCCTGAAGAGTCATTTACTTTACGAATTTTTACCATTCGTCACAAACACCGAATGATGCAATGAAAAAACAGACATTGTTATTGCACAAAGATAAGAGTGAAACGATGTTATGAATAGGAGAGATATATTCTACATGCTGATAAGTTCATATTGATTTCTCCGCTAAGAGGTGTCAAGTTTGTCGAAAAGTATCACCCGTGTTGTTTAATATTTACACAGCAAATGTAGCTTAGGGTTTTTGGCTAATGCACATGGAAGGGTTGTTGCACAGCGAAGGGGGACATACAGGACAACTACTTCATATGAGGGATGGAGGTTGAGGCCGTTATTGCTGCCCTCCATTGGATCTCTGGGACTTCATTTACTGGGGCCGTTGTTGTATCTGACTCTCAGTCGTTGCTTCACAAAATCCAGAAGGATATGTTTCGGTATGAGTGGATGTCGTCTATAGAAGTTTCTAACCTCCAGAGCAAAGGATATCTTCCTGGGCATGTGGTGTTTACGGGAATGAGAGGCTTGCATCAACAGCATCGATTGTTGGGGAGTTGAAGATGGATAAGGGGATGTTCTTCGGTCTCTTCGCGACTGTCTGTTGGATGAGGACACTAAATCGATGTTGAATCGATCAAGCGATTTAGGCAGTTTGGAGTTACCCATTGTACAAGTCGAACTGGATGTCTGAGAGGCAGAGTGAGAGGTGTGTTTAATCAGTGAGCCACAGGAACCATCAGTATGCATACTCTTCAATATCTGTTGGGAACTGGCACCTATGGGTCTGCCCCGAGTAATGACATCAGTTTAGTAACCAATAACCGATAACTTTTTCATTTGATTCGACTAACTAAGATAAACTAACATCCCCTTTCCCATTTTAATGGTCCACTTTCATTTGCATTCAATTAAAGCACTCATTCCTATTACGTTTAACCCCCTGTCCTAATACTCTTTTTTTATATTCTTTCCCCCCAATGTTTATTTGAATTATTTTTTTCGGTTATCTCATAGACAAAAGTGTAATCAATCAATCCATGCCTGCCGGCGTGGCAATGTTCTCCACAACTCTCGCTTGGTATGTAATCGCTGACGTCGATATTTTGTCGAACCGATGTCAGGCCATCCAACATCTTCCCCCTCTGTTTTCCACGATTTTCCCCTTTTAAATTTTTCCTGATACCAAATTTTTAAAACCCCTTTTTCGCTTTTTGCCCGAAAAACCCCTTTGATTCTTATTCTTTGATGGTTTCTTTTGTGCAGGCCTGATTTAAAACCCCCATTTTTTTCTTTGCTGCCCATGGAATTCTCAAATTCTTCTGAAAAACCACATCTTGGTTTTGATCGTATTGATTGTTTGTTCAGTGTCATGTTTCCTGCCCTAAGAATTGGTTCAAATGCATTGGGTACCGTTTCGCAGTGTCATTGGTAGTGAGTTCACGCATAGTGTGTTCTTATTTTCATAAAAGCTGCTTTTTTTTGACTATTCTATCTAATCTCTGTTGTACATCTTCCATCTGGTTTAAAGAATTTTCCCTAGATACTTGAATCAGGGACTTTTTTCCCGTGTTTGTTATTTATTTTGATATTGCATGTTGGGTTTCTTTTTTTGGGAGACAACCATAACCTCTTTTTCTTTATATTCATGTTTAAATCCTTTTTTTTCCTTTTCTCTCACTAGTATCCCCATCAAGTCTTGCAGATCGTGTTCATTTGAGCCATGAGTTGTGTCATCAGCGTACCTTGGTTGTTTATTTTTTGTCCAACTGCTATTCCTTTTTTTTTCTACTATAGATCTATGATGTTTCACTTAAAAGTTGAATAGGTCGGTGGTAACCCCCCCTTGTCACCCCTAACTGTATCCCCTATAGTTAATCTTCCTCTAGTCAAATGGCTGCGGTTTTTCCCATACAAATTCTGATCGTCTAAGATCTTTACCATCAATTTTATTTTCTAACATGCGATTATTTCTCCATGTTTTACTTTATCGAAAGCTTTCCCTGTCTATGAAACATAGGTATAAGTCCAACTTACATTGATCTTTCCCTTATTGTTCTTTTTGTATATATTGCGTTGTTTGTTCCTTGCGTTCAACAAAGCCATTTTTTCCTTTAACTGGTCTTATTTTGTTTCGTACCCTTTTCAAAAAATGCTGAAAAGTGTTTTTTTTCTGACTATGAGGCTGATTTGCTTTTAAACTTTATGTTCCGCTTTTTTTGGGAGTGCTATAAAAATGGATTGTCAAATCTTTGGGACATATCCAGTGTTGTGATGTCAGAGATGACATAATGTAAAATCCAACTGGGTGCTGGGGAAAGTATCGTAAATCAACCCTTATGATAAAAAAAAACGCTTACAAGCTAGTTTGACCATTCGGACAAGATGGCGAGAGAGCAGAACCCGAGATACAAAGATAGTTCATTGTCCGGGGGGGCTTCAGGCATTGGGGTTGGAATCGTTAAAGTTTTTGGGATGATATGATATCGTAAATTAAAATGTTTTCTATTAAATGTGATAACTTCGAATTGTGTAAGTGCGAAAGTGGTAATTTGATTTCTTCTTTTTCTTCTTTTTTCATCACACGATAAAAACTCTACCCAACCTGGTTGTTGCCCCGGAAAACCTTTTATAATTTTTCAAAAAGTTATTCATACAAATTTAAAAAAAATATAGTTAGATAACCTTGAAAATTTGAATTCAACGATACCTCACCCCAAATCTTATCTACCCCAATTCTGAAAAAAATCCGGGGAATTTTTCGGGTTTTCAGTTTTGTTTTGCGCTGCTTTTTGTGGCGGGGGATTTTTTTTGCTCTTTGACAGGATTCTGCATGCCTCTAACAATCTTTTCGTGGTCCTCTCGCCTTCTTTCCCGGGGTTCTGTTGTAGAAGACTGTATACTGTGGAGTTTGGATGTATTCTTATTAAGTGGCCAAATCATTTCATTCTTTGTTTCTCAAACTCAATGTAATTCAAGCAAGGTTCTGTCCCAACTTTCTTCTTATGCTGATGTTGGTGACTCTATCTTTCTGTGTTGTTGATAACCTTCTCAGGCAGTGCATTTCACATGTATTATTTTTGTTGACTCCGCTTGCTCATTGTCCATGTTTGGCTCTGGTAATTGATAAAGTAGTTATGAAAATTCTGTTGATCATCTGTTGCTTATCTGTCAGTCAGATATTTGGTACTTAACTCTTTCCCACCCATTTATTTCCTCAATTTTAAGCAGTTAATTCAAGAGAAAAAAAAAAAAATTTTTAAATTAC
>JADZMA010002810.1:0-10961 GCA_020796225.1 Arion vulgaris
CAGAGTCGTAATTTGAGGGAAGGGCCCACATTTTCTTTTCCCCTTTGCTTGTGTCAGTCTGAACACATATTAGTCTTAAGGGGAAGTTTGTCTTATATTTGCTAGACATATGTGTACACTTGTGTGTACGAGTTTCAGACTCCATGGAGACCATACTAATACCCTGTAACAGATGGAGAGTTAATTATGGAGACCATACTAATACCTGTAACAGATGGAGAGTTAATTATGGAGACCATACTAATACCTGTAACAGATGGAAAGTTAATTATGGAGACCATACTAATACCTGTAACAGATGGAAAGTTAATTATGGAGACCATACTAATACCTGTAACAGATGGAAAGTTAATTATGGAGACCATACTAATACCTGTAACAGATGGAAAGTTAATTATGGAGACATACTAGTACCTGTAACAGATGGAAAGTTAATTATGGAGACCATACTAATACCTGTAACAGATGGAAAGTTAATTATGGAGACCATACTAGTACCTGTAACAGATGGAAAGTTAATTATGGAGACCATACTAATACCTGTAACAGATGGAAAGTTAATTATGGAGACCATACTAATACCTGTAACAGATGGAAAGTTAATTATGGAGACCATACTAATACATGTAACAGATGGAAAGTTAATAAAGAAACTAAACAAATATATTACAAATGTTTTAGATGCATTATGTTAGATAATATATAGTCTCTCGTAGTTTGTTTGTTATAGTTTGTGTTCGTTCTTATCAACCAATTTAACCAATATTTTTGAATGTGTGTTGCAGTCTTCGTAGCGTAGACGTTAGGAGCTCGTCTATCATGCCAAAGGTACAAGGTTCGTTCCCTCGTGGAGCAATCGAGATATTTTTCCAGAGATCCCAGATCTCAGTGTAGATGAGATCGAGTTCCTAGTCCTATCGGAGACGGACGACAACACGAAGGTCCCGTGTTCAATTTGAGCTCGTAAAAGAACCCTTGAGAGTTGAAAATGGAGAAGAGCAGGCTGGAAAACTGCTGCTGAGGAAAATTCATTAGAAAATATTTTTTTAAGTTCCGACAAAAATATATTCACAATCTTCAAAATTCAATCGGGGATCTTCGCCGTTGCTACGGAGTTAGTGCACTGCATCTGTGATCTTCTTGTGTAAGAAAGAGATCGGAGCACCGTAATGCAATTATGATGGTCCTATCAATCAATCAATCAATCAATCAATCAATCAATCAATCAATCGTTCTTTCGTTCTTATCAATCAAATTAACCACTTTTGGATCTGTGTAGCTTGCCGACTACATTGTGTCCTACAGTATGTGGTACAGGCACATGGAGATCTCGTCAAAGTGTACACACATCATCCAGAGGACATACGTATGTACATACTGGTAGATGTAAGTCAAACATCTGGAGTTACTGCCCAGCGTGTTCGTAGCGCGTTGGACTACGGGTGACTATCCTCTCGTGTGTGCGGGTTCAATTCCGCGGGATGGCAGAAAAAAGCTACAGATTCCCCAGATTTGCGGTGTTCGTGGCACCGAACCGAAGGGTTACGATGTCCATGGCACCGAGCAGAAGAACTGAAAAGCTCAAGTGCTTCTGGATCGGAAAAACATTTTTAAAAATACTGTAGTATGGTTTAGATTTTGTTGGTCAAATGTAGTCTCCTCTGAAGTCAGCGAAGGACCACCGTATGGTCAGGGACACCAGTCAAATGGTAAGCAGGCCTCACGCAAAAATCAGTGAGAAGCGTAATACCAGGCGTCATGACTACGTCCCGAATTGACAGCGGACGATCGTAGAAGAAGGAGAAATGTTGTCCGTGAGATCTGACTGCTGCCAGATAGTACTTTAAATATCTATCCGCTTGTGTGTTGTGGGCTCAGGGAAGATAAGAATAGTAACACTACGACCTACAAGGCATGCCGTAAGAGGCGACTGAGGTAGGTGACTAGAGAAGCTATCATTGTAGATAAAAGCGTCGATAAAAATCGGATGTGCAGGGCTACTTGTAGGCGTATAACTGGCACAACGTATAATCGCTTTAGCTCAGATCACATACAAATCACAAAAGTGGTTAACAAGTGGACGATATGGAGTGTTGGAAGAAGAAGAAGAAATGTCTATCTTTCACTGTTGACATTTACTTTAACGATGTTCTTTCACTGTTGACATTTACGTTAACGATGCTCTTTCACTGTTGACATTTACGTTAACGATGTTCTTTCTACATTTACTTTGAAAAGAAAGGATCATTATTGATTGTAGTGACTAGCAAACAAACACTACTGGTACAGACATGTAAACAAACACTACTGGTACAGACATGTAAACAAACACTACTGGTACAGACATGTAAAGAAAGACTACTGGTATAGACATGTAAAGAAAGACTACTGGTACAGACATGTAAAGAAAGACTACTGGTACAACATGTAAGAAAGACTACTGGTACAGACAAGCAAAATAAGACTACTACAAAAGTAGATTTGAACTTACAGTTGGTCAGGTTCTCATTGTCATCAGTGTAGATTTTCTCTCTATCCTACTAGAGCTTAGATCTCCACACTGGATGGCGGACCTATCAATCTTCCATAATAGACCAGCTATCTCCTGCTCGTATCTCCAGTTTCTGGTGAGAACAGGTAAGATAAAGGTAAAGAAACAGATAAGAGACAAGGTAAAGAAACAGGTGTGAGACAAGGTAAAGAAACAGGTAAGATACACGGTAAAGGAGACAGATAAGAGACAAGGTAAAGGAAACAGATAAGAGACAAGGTAAAGAAACAGGTAGAGACAAGGTAAAGGAAACAGGTAAGATACAAAAGTAAATGAGACAGGTAAGAGACAAGGTAAAGGAGGTAAGAGACAAGGTAATGGAAAGAGGTAACAGACAAGGTAAAGGAGACAGATAATATACAAGGTAAATTAAACAGGTAAGAGAACATAGTAATGGAGACAGGTAAGATACAAGGTAAAGGAGACAGATAAAGAGCAAGGTAAAGGAGACAGGTAAGAGAACAAAGTGAAGGTAACAGGTAAGAGACAAGGTAAAGGAACAGGTAGAGACAAGGTAAAGGAGACAGGTAAGAGACAAGGTAAAGGAGACAGGTAAGATACACGGTAAAGGAGACAGGTAAAAAGAACAAAGTAGAAGGTAACAGGTGAGAGACAAGGTAAGAAACAGGTGTGAGACAAGGTAAAGGAGACAGATAAGAGACAAGGTAAAGGAAACAGATAAGAGACAAGGTAAAGGAAACAGGTAAAGAGACAAGGTGAAGGAAACAGGTAAGATACAAGGTAAGAGACAGGTAAGAGACAAGGTAAAGGCAGGTAAGAGACAAGGTAATGGAAAGAGGTACAGACAAGGTAAGGGCGATAATATGACAAGGTAAATTAAACAGGTAAGAGAACAAGGTAAGGGGACAGGTAAGATGAGGTAAGGGAGACAGATAAAGTACAAAGTAAGTAGACAGGTAAGAGACAAAGTGAAGTAACGTAGACAGAAGTAAAGGAAAGGTAAGAGACAAGTAAAGGAGACAGGTAGAGAGACAAGGGTAAAGGAGACGGTAAGATAACATTAAAGGAGACAGTAAGAGAACAAAGTGAAGGTACAGTAGAGACAAGGTAAGGAAACAGGTAAGGACAAGGTAAAGGAGACAGGTAAGATACACGGTAAAGGAGACAGGTAAGAGAACAAGTGAAGGTAAAGGTAAGAGACAAGGTAAGGAAACAGGTAAGAAACAAGGTAAAGGAACAGGTGTGAGACAAGGTAACGATAACAGGTGTGAGACAAGGTGAAGGAGACAGGTAAGAGAACAAGATAACGGTGATAGGTAAGATATATAGTAAAAGTAACCGTAAAACAGGTAAACATAGGTAAGAAGTACCTGTAGACCAGAAGTAATATGACAAGAGCTACAGAAGCACTCACCAATAACTCCAGCGATAATTTCTTTCACAGGCACGGGAAACATAAGGACAGATATATATATATGTCGTTAGCTGGTTACCGGTCATGCAACCATCTTCATAGAGATATAGAAAGACTCATATGTGCTCAGTCCCCCACATAAGGTACAGGAAGGTATAAATGCTGTTAGTTCTCGTGGTTTGTTGACTAAACACACTCCTCATTTCCCCATATTGCACAACCCGATCTGTGCCATATTTGATAACAATTTTTCCCAGCGGTAGTATTTTTGAATCATTTTTCTTCTACTTGCCTTCTTAGAATTTAGGCGTAGTCATGGCGAATAATAAGGCGCATAAGATTGATTTTTGAATCACCAGTGTTTTCGCCATTCAGGTCAACCTTACTCCGGCCAGATGTTGCGTCATCAGTTATTGCGTATCAATTCAACAATAAGTCGCTAAGCAACAGCTTGTGTCCGCTTTTTGTTGCCTTCCCTAACGCATGTTCGTAACGAGAGATCTACAACACATCAAGGCAATCAGTAAGATGAAGTACATCAACACATCACCTTCATTTCTGTTGTTGGGCACGCAGGAGTCTGGGGTATTATAATAATAATAATAAAGCCCATAACCCGTTATGGTCGTAGAGTGTCACTGTGAAACATCAGCACACAACGCACGGCCAGAATCTCTGTCTTCAACTCCTCGAGCGAGTGTGGAGAAACTCTGTCCTGACCAGCTCTTGATGTTGTCAAACCAGAGTTTTCTCTATCCTCCTTTCTTTCTTCACCTCAACTATTCCTGTAGGATAGTCTTAGAGAGTGAGCTATGTCTCATCACATGCCCGAACCACGCAAGTTTACGCCGTTTAACGATTGTCAAAGTGGCACTGGGGACTGCCTAGAGTAGTTGTAGTAGCTCGGCCTGCTGCTGCGAGACGCCTCATAGCTCGGTTCGAACCTACTGTCCGGCATTTGTTCAGTCCCTGTCTTACTCAGGACGATAACGTGAGTACCTCTGAAGTCGGAGAAAATCTGCCTGTTGGGAATCTAATTACAGTACATTGAGCACACGGCTGCCAGTGTAAAGTAATTTACTATGTACCCCTGCTGCCATTGTTAGAATTGGAAAAACAGATTTTCAAAAAATCAGTTTCAGAGATGGAACTTCGTCTGAGTTGAAAGCGGACGAAAGAAAAAAGTGGCACTTTTCGACCTGCAAGGTTGTTTTTTGGTCTCTTCATAAATATTCATTTTATGTTCTATGTAACTAATACGTAGTACCCGTCTGTAACACTTATATTCGAAGGCCTGTATTCTTCATTTCAGTTCTCCATTGAGCGTCCAGCTCTCAGCCGTATAAAGAATGGATAGCACCAGCGATCTGTAGATATTGATTTATGTCATAGTACTGATTTTGCTTTTCCATGTCACGTTTAGCCGAGATATTGCGGCTGAAGCCATCTCAAGTTTTGACGATCTCAACAAGTTACCATCTCAAGTCTTGACGTCTCCTTACCAGAGTTACCATTTCAAGTCTTGACTTGATCTCCTTACCAGAGTTACCATCTCAAGTCTTGACTTGATCTCATACCAGAGTTACCATCGATGCATATGTAGGACCCAAGGTATTAAAGGTTTTCCCACTTCCTCCAGCTTGTGTTGGTTTGGATATTGGTGTGCTCGTGATTGTTGCCCCTATTCTCCAGTGTCTTATTTTCTTCGGTGTTAATTTCCATTCCATATTTTCCCCTCTGTCCCTAATTTTGAGGTGAGTTCTTGTAACTTCTTCAGTGCCTGCCATAAAGTCACATAAAGTCTGGAGGTAATGAATGAGCTAATAGGTTGGATACGATATCAGAGAGAGATGCAATGGACGTAATAGGTTGTGAATCCAGTTGCTGATCAGACTGGAGATGGTGTCGATATCGATCTACTGTATTTTCTCAGGTGGATGGTGGAAATGGTTGTCCACTCTTGCGTTAAGCGTAAAGTGGGAGCTTTAATTTGCGTTCCAGTGCCAGATGAGTCGCTCTTGTTGTGCTGTATCTGTGTTTATTTTGTGGGGTCTTGATATTGTTTATCCATCTTTTTCTTGGTTTTTCCCCTTTGGCTCTGGTACTATATTGGTACAGCCGAAAGATGCATCAAGATGTGAAAAAGATTAATTAGTCAACATCGAACTAGCGTGATGGGTCGCTGGACGCTGATGGTTTAAAAGCCGAAGGATTGACTTCATTGGGTTTCCCCCATAGGCTCAGCCCCTCTCCGCAGAAATGACACCCCACCTGCCGAGAGTATTGCACAAAGCACGAATTTGTAGCTCTTGCAACAATCCTAGTGGTCTCTGAAAAAAACTGCATCGTGAACAAAAGGCCGTGGCCCGATTCAAACACGACCTTCGACTCGGGCAAAGGCTTAACCACTCAGCCACAAAGACCACCTACTGTGACCCACTATGTGATGTCTGTAGAGTTAAAGCCACGAGCTTGACTACATATAATTTGATTAACAATTAAAAATGTGAAGACAAGACACTTTCTCATCATTCTTGTGTAATACATTTGTGACCTCTGTACCCACACGATGGTTCTGCTATTGGTGGATGTGAGCTTAGCCAGCGTATTGTTCTACCAGCAAACATGTTGAATTTCTGCAACAAACAACAACAACAAAACACTTAACTAAATAAAAACTGGTTTCTATTGTTCAGATAACATTGCAGTAAATGAAATTGTTGATACACCGAAAGGGGTATACCAGTAATTTGACTCTGACCTATGTCTGACACGAGTATGTTTTCCAAGTTTTCTACTCGTAAACATGACTGGACACCCAAACCTGGTGCCTCTAACGCTCTTGATCTCCTAAAAGAATACTATACATGATATTGGACTGCTCCCCCCAAAAACGCCTTGGCAGTCTAACATGTCCGTCGGATTTCGTTCATCACACCTCCGTCGACGTGATGACTTTGTTATAAACCCGCCGACAAGCGGAGCTATAGTCGTCTGGAGCAAAGATCTTTCCTTCGGAAGGTCATGCCCAACTGCGTGACACTCATTTTTATAAAACCAGCCCTACGTGTCACTCCAGTCTAAAAATAAAGGTTCGGGGAAGTCATTGAACTTAATTCCCGAACGACCTTCCACCCAGTGCATCATCCCTGTGATCGATAGCTGTTTGGTAAACCCCCTTCTATATGCTCCCCAAAATTCATAAACTCCAAATCCCGGTAGGCCTATCGTTTCTGTTTTTGCTCCTCCCCTACGGAACACATCTCCGAATTCTTGATAGCATCTTTAACCCCATAGTCACCACACTCGTCATTTTGAAGGATACAAACCACGCTTTGTCTGTCTTTTCTACCATTGAGTTGCTCCGAGAGAACCTCCGTCTCTTCCTCCTTGATGTGTGCTCATTGTCACTTCATACCTCATCCTGCGGCCTTATAGCTCTCAGTTCTTTCTCAATAGGAGACTAACCCACTTGTGCCCAATTCTGCTCTCCTTCGTCTTGCGGAACTAGTTCTCACTCTTAACCCCTTTCAGTTTAATGACCATTCTTTGAGCAGATCATTTGGGTTGCCATGGGTACTAAAATGGGACCTAATTATGCTTGTCTTTTCATGGGTTATCTTGAACACCTAGTATGGACTACATAGGGTTTTGGCCCCTTCCGTCTGTCTATCACAGATACATTGATGACTGTATTGGCATCACTGTATACCGAACCGTTTGTCACGCTTCATTAATTTCATTAATGTTTTTAACCCTTCTATTCGTTTTACTTCTCACATCTCCACTACTTGTGTCAACTTTCTTGACATTACTATCACCTACGCCTATCCACTATCTATCATCAGTATATTACAAGCCTACTGATGCACATAGTTTTCTCCTCTATACTTCTTCCCATCCCCGGCTTGTCGTGACTCTTTGCCATTCTCGCAGCTCTTACGCCTTCGTCGCCTTGTAGTGAGGACGATGATTTTCTTGAGGAAACTCGCGAGATGTGAAATTTTTTTCGTAGCGCCAATCCCGGAGGTGCTTGTCTCGGCTTGCATCGAGTTCGAAAATCACTCGCAGCAGGCCCTTACCAGTCAGCATAGGACTACTAACTCTGACAGAGTAAAACTTATCTTAACCTACCACCCCCATAGTTCCCTGGTGAAAAAAGTTTTTTTCCGTCATCTATCTCTCCTTAGATCAGATCCTGAGACCCGTTCTGTCTTCCCAACTATCCTTTGGTGTCTTACAGACGGGACAGAAGTCTTAGGATATGTTGGTACACAGTCGCCTTAAGTCCAATATCCAGACTCATTTGGACTGTTTCCCGTGTGGGCGTCGCGTTGCAACACTGTTATGTGAACCCGACGCTCGTATCTTTCCTTTTGGCACTTTCATTGGGCGATGGGTTCCATGCAGTCCCGTAATCTTATCTATGCTAATTATCTGAGCGGTAACAAGGCTTATATCGGAGACAGGCAAAGCTCAGTGACCGATTGCCAACACCCCGCGACATACGCCAATGCTCTGTGACCCCTGTAGCCGCATTTCAAGACACTGGCCATTTAGGGGCTCACGATTCCCGGTCCAGCCATCCGATCATGTTCCTCGGATGATCGCAGTCGATTTCTCTGAGAATCGGTTGATTTTTTTATGGTACCTTCGACCACGCGGCTCAACGAATACATTCTTATGCTTCTTAGTACTTTTTTCTTCCATGCCTTTTTTCTATATGGGTATATGTTGCATGTATTCATGTTATATTCCATTCTTATGTTTAGTACTTTCTTCCCTCTTTGTAATCTATATGGGTATATGTTGCATGTATTCAAGTTATATATTTACTAGATGTTTCATTGTTTCTTTCCTTTCTATTTCTAGTTTTATGTGTGTTTTTGTGTTACATTTATTTCGTTATTCGTTTTTTTTCCAGATTTTCCTTAGATACGTTTGTATTTGTCTCCATTTGTGTTTCATTTTAATTTGTCACTCCTGTTTGTTCGTTTGTGATAAAGGCCTTGTTGTCGAAACTTGCTGTATTTTGTCATTGTTTTTGTAATTTGTAAAACTACAGTACTTTGTAAATTTCGTGTTTTGCAATCAAATAGTTTACTGCAGTTCCATATATATATACTGTATACCAGTAATTGAAGTGTTTGGTGTCTTTTTACTCAAGAAGTAATATCAGCAATAACAAAACAGCTTCTATAATCTAGATGTAATATTAACAATAAAATCAGCTTTTGTAATCTACATGTAATATTAGCAATTAAAAACAGCTTTTAAATTAAAAAATTAGTATTAGTAGCCAAGAAACTGCACCCAAAATGTTTTTGGGATTTTTTCCGATCCAGAAGCTTTAGCTTTTCAGCTCTCTGGTTCGGTGCATGGACATCGTAACCCTTCGTTGGTGCCACGAACACCGAAATCTGGAGAATCTGTGGATTTTTCTGCCATCCCGCGAAATGAACCCGTACACAGAGTCACCCTCCCCATGAGGCCATTACCTTGTAGTGGTGGGAGGGGTTGCGTGTCCAATGATACAGTGAGCTATGACGGCGGGAACTTATGTTCCGGAAGGTTACAAGCCGGAAAGGTCACTGAGGAGGGACAGAAAGCATGGTCCCTGGTCCCCCGGGTTTGGGGGGGTTGGCTTGGGAAAAACCCCCATCCTTTAAAAAAAAAAAAATTTCGGAAAAAACAACAAACATACACCTATCTCAGGCTAAAGGGCTAAGTTTGCTCACATGACTGGAAGTGGTGAAACCCAAAAGAAGCTCTTTCATGGGGACAAGCCCTGTGCCAAAAACCAAGACCAGTTGGATGCTGGAATGTAAGACAATGTGAAATGGAAAACTTCCAAAAAACAGCAGAAATGAAAATATAATCTACATACCCCGGGGTTGCGAAGCAAATGGAAGAAAATGGAAAAAATACCATCAACAAGAAAAAGGTTTTTTTTCTGGACAGAGTGCCTACCCAAAAAAGGAGTAATAATCCCAAAGGGGTAAAAGTGTTGTTAAAATAAAACCTTCGCCGGTTAAACCCAGACTGGGGAAACTAAAAACATCCATCCTCAATGCTTCCCAACTAATGATGGGGAAGACAAAAAAAAGCTCGTCTACAAAACCTAAAAGCAAAATTAGACAAGTCCCCATCCATGATGTTATCTTTTTATGGGAGATCTAAATGCGGGTCGGACAAGAAAACCCCCAAAATTTAGAACTATGGAAAATATGGATGTGGTTGATGAACAAAATGGGGTTTTAAAAACTTTGCACAGAAAAATTTTTATGGGAACCCCTATTTAAACTTTTTGTACCCCAAAAATTCTGGTTTTCCCCCTTGGGGATAAAACAAATAGCCTTAAATGATCAATGGACCTGGAGCCCCCTGCAGATGTTTGGTCAAGAGGGTGCAGATGTTGGTAGCCACCACCTGTCCCTTTGTCACAACTAGAAAAACGGAAAACAGAAAAATTTCCCAAGGGTTCGATGTGGATGACAAAAGCACAAAGTAAAATAAGTTTATAATGCAGATAAAGAACAATTAACCCCCTAAAAAAATGAAACTCGGATGAAACAAAACATAGATAAAACATGGGACAATATACTTTTATGAAACAGTAAACTTCTAGGCTACCAAAAAAAAAAAGAATATAAACCAACCATGGAAAATAATAGACAAAAAGAATTTTAAAAAAAGAAATTGTTAAAAAAAAGTCAAAAAGACTAAGCAAGATCCCAAAACAGAAAAAAAAGCAAAGAAAAAAAATCAAACGGCTGAGAGCCGAAAAAAAGAATGTATTTGAGCCCCAGTACAGGAAGGCGGCAAAAATGTGATCGGGAACGTTACAAAAATTACAAAGTAATAAAAACATTAAAAAATCAAATTTAAAAAGGAAAAGAATGGAATACTTTGACAACGGAAAAGGGAACAAAAATACATGGACAGGCATTTTAAAAAGTAAACAGACCCCCCAACTGACCCAGACTCCAAAACCCAAACAGAGGAGTTGTTGGCTTTAAACCCCCGCCAGGATGA
>JADZMA010002811.1:0-10961 GCA_020796225.1 Arion vulgaris
GATCTGCTTTCTAAAATTTCCCCAGAACTTTCTATTTCTTGACAGCTTCTGGGTTGCTTGGTGGTAACAGAGATAAGTATGGGAATGGTCCCCCTATATCACCCAAGACAGTGATAGTTTTGCATCTATAATGTCAGCTGATACTATGGAAAGATCTGGTCTGCTATTGTCCATGGGCTCTTGTGAAGTGTTGGTTTGGGTTTTTCTGGGCTCTGCATTACCGTGAGTTGGTGATTGGGGGTCTTAAATTCTCTCCCTCTTTTGTTGTAATCTTTGAAACCCTGGGGGCTGGTGTGTTGCTTTAAAAAGTCCCTGCAATAATTGTTCGGGACATGGGTTCCTTGATGGCGGGTCAGATGCAGGTTGGTGGGCAATGATTTTTTACAGTATATCTCCTCCATCAAACCCCTTGGATGGTCTGGGTGTCTATTTTTTTGTGTTTTGTGGACTTCTGCCGCACACATTTTTTATCAGTGTTGAGCCCTTACATCTTTTCCTTTTGTTTTGGGGTTAAACCTGTGATGTCTCCTCTTTGAGTAAGATTTTTTTCTTTATAAGGACAATTGGACTTATTCTGTTGTAGGATTCTTTTATCTTTTTATTTTTTGATATGTTTATCTTAGTATATTAATGGCCCCCTTTACATACCCCCGGGCGAGGCTTCCTGGTCCGGGACCTGTTGCCCCGGGGGCGCCCCGAGCTTTATCTATTTTGTGTTTTTATCGCCCGGGGTTTTTTGTTTCATCCCAAAGATTTTCAGACATAGATCTCTGATCTGGGCCTCGGGTGTTTGGGGGCAGATATTGGTATGGGGTTGTCACTGGATCGAACGGGGAAAAATTTCACCTTTTCCCCAACCCCCTTTAGGTGCCCCTTTTGAGGCCTTTTTACACTAGCTCTGGTTCTGGGCTTTCACTATGGCGTGTCCGCGGCAAGGTGTTTTGCATCTCCACCCATCCATTTTCCCCTTCCCAACACACAGGCCCGTCTTCCCTGGGCCCCATAACAGTGTGACCCTATCGGCTTAACCAAATGTCTTATCCCTCTTTGCAACGGGGGAAGGAAGGGGGGAAAAAGGGACATGGGGAAAAGGGGGGGCGTGGGAGGTTTAAAGCAGGTTACTCCCCCCCCTCATGTTTTTTTAGCAGCCGGACTTTTCCCAAAGGTGGCACGTGGGCAAACAACGGGGTGAAGTGGGGCCCAAAAGGATCATGACTATCCGTGGCCCGCAGAATCATGTTTTCCCGTGGTACAAACCCCTCTTTCCCACCCCACGTAACAACAAGGGAAGTTTTACGCAATAAAAAAGGGGACAACATCTAATTAGATTAGAAAATCCATGTCTTTGGTGTATTACTTTCAATAATTTGGATTTTTTCTTCTTCCCCCGTATCCCATTTTTAAACCCGCTTTGTGATTTGTATTGGTCAACCTAAGTAATTAAAATTTTGCCCGGTTATGCACCTACGTAAACAACACATCAATTTCTGTGTCTTTTTTTTACTAGGGGGCTTCCCTAGACCCTATCTCGTGCCCCCCTCATTTTAAATGGTGTTTATTCGCCCCCTTGGCGTCCAGGCATAATTGATTAAAACAGAGCACAGGCATAATTGATTAAAACGAAGGCAATTGAAATTCCATAATTTTAAATCAGGAACAATTGACGATTCCAAATTGATTACAATCAGAAACAATTGACAGATTCCAATTTTATTCAACGAAACGGATTATTGATTAAAACAAACCGGCATTGATTAATCGGGCGGGCTTTTTCAATAAACACAGGCTTAAATTTATTCAATCGAGCACAGGGCAATTTATTCAATCGAAAGGGCAAATTGTTTCATGGGAAAACAGGCAAATTGTTTCAATCAGAGACGGCAAAATTTTTAAATCAGAACCAGGCAAAAGATTCAAAGAACAATTGACAGATTCCATAATTGATTCAATCAAAAAACAAATTTACAGATTCCCAAAATTTTTCAATCAAAAACAATTGACGATTCCGGGGATTTCAGGAAAAATTGACGATTATAAATTTATTCTCGGAACAATTGAAATTCCATAAATTTTTACAATCGAAACAAATTTGGGTTCCCTAAATTATTAAATCGAACTGCGATTTAAATTTATTAAAACGAGCAAATTTACAAATTTCCTTTTATTCAAAAGAAACAATTGAAGGGTTATTTGATTTCAGAAAATTTTACAGATTCCGTGTTTCAATCAAACTTGAGATTCCCTAATTTATTACAATCAGGGGAAAAATTGAGATTCCATAATTGATTAAAACAGAGAACAATTGGGTTCCTTGATTACTCAGAACTTTACAAATTCCCTTTGATTAAAACAGCGATTGACAGATTCATTTATTACAAAAAAACAATTGGCAATTTTTGTTCAAACAGAGCAATTAAGATTCCATAATTGATTACAATCAAAAAACAATTACAGATTCATAATTATTCAATCGAGAACAATTAAGATTCCCTAATTTTTACAATAGGAGAACGACGTTCCTTTGATTACAATCGAAAAACAATTGCAGATTCCCTAATTGAACAATCGGAAAATTTCGTTCCTTTGATTACAATCGAAACAATTGGGGTTATAATTATTTCGAGAACAATTGGGTTCCTAATTGATTTCGAAAAAATGACAATTCCTTGTTTAATCAGGCAAATTTACAATTCCAAAATTTTATTCAATCGAAACAATTGAGATTCCCTTTGATTACAATAGGAACAATTGACAGATTCCCATTGATTAAAACGAGAACAATTGGGAAATTATGTATTCAATCAAAAACAATTTTGAAAATTATAATTGATTACAAAGAAAAAACAATTTTACATATTCCATTGATTAAAAGAGAACAATTACAGATTCCCAATTTATTAAAAAGGAACAAATTTACGTTCCTTGTTAAACGAAACATTTTACGTTTCCCTGGGGATTACAATCAGAGAACAATTGACGATTCCCTAATTTATTAAAACAAGAACAATTGCGATTCATTGTTAAAAAAAGGGAAAAATTGGGACCAAATTTGATTACTCAGAGAACTTGAATTTCCAAATTTATTAAAAAGAAAAAATTGACAAATTTCCCTTTGTTCAAACGAAAAACAATTAAATTCCATAATTTTTACAATCAGAGAACAATTAAGATTCCAAAATTTATTAAAACGAAAAATTTCGATTCCAAAATTTATTAAAACAGGCATTGACAATTCCCATTGATTTCGAAGAATTGACGATTCCATAATTATTAAATGAAACATTGCAATTCCCAAAAAGTTCAATCGAAACGATTAAGATTTTAAAAAAATTTCAATCAAAAACTTGACGATTCCCAATTTATTTAGAGAACAAAACAGTTCCCCTTTTTTGAAAAGCGATTTAAGATTATAATTTATTTCAGAGCAATTTAAGATTATTTATTACAATCAGGGAACAATTGGTTTCCCTAATTTAAAACGAAACAAATTACGTTCATTTGTTAAAAAAGAAACAATTAGATTATAATTGGTCCAAAACAATTGACAATTCCTTTGTTACAAAAGAACCAAATTTACAATTCCCAAAAGATTACTCGAAACAATTGGATTATAATTGATTCTCAGAACTTGAAGTTATAATTGATTAAAAGAGAACATTTAAAAATTATTTGATTAAATCAAGAACAATTGGATTCCAAATTATTCAATAGAGAACATTTACAATTCCTAAGTTAAAACAGGCAAAACAGATTATAAATTTTTCAATCGAACAAATTTACCGATTCCTTTGTTAAAAAGGGAAAAAATTGACGATTCTTTGATTAAAAAGAGAAAAAATTGACAATTCCCTTTGATTAAAACAAACAAATTTCAATTCCCAAATTGATTACAATCAAGAACAATTGAAATTCCATTGATTACAATCGAACAATTGACAATTATAAAATTTATTAAATCAGAACAAATTTTGGGTTATAATTTATTACTCGAGCTTGCAGTTCCCTAATTGATTAAAAAAGGGGAAAAATTGGATTCCTATGATTAAAACAAGAACAAATTAGAAATTCGTGATTAAAAAGAGAAAAATTAAGTTTAAATTGTTAATAGAGAACAATTACAAATTCCCTAAATTTATTACAATGAGAAAAATTGCGTTTTAAATTACAATCGAAACAATTGACAATTATTGATTCAATCGAAGACAATTAAGATTCCTTTGATTCCGAGAACAATTGACAGATTCCATTGATTAAAACAGAGAACAATTGCGAAATTATAATTGGTTCATGAAACAATTGACGATTCCATAAGTTAAATGGCAATTGACAATTCCTTTTATTACAAACGGGGCAATTGACAGATTCCAATGATTCATGAGAACAATTGCAATTCCTATGTTTCAGAGAACAATTGCAAATTTCCAAAATTTTCAATCAGAGAACAATTACAATTCCCTAATTTATTAAAACAAACAATTGACAATTCCCTAAATTTATTAAAACAGAGAACAATTAAATTATAATTTATTCAATCGAACTTTTACGTTCCTTTTATTCAATCAGAGAACAATTGACCCCGATTATAATTATTACAATCAGAAAATTTAAAATTCCAAGGCAACAACCCAATTTCAATTTTAAAAAATTAAAAGGGTGGTTGACAAAAATTCAAAAACAACATTCAATGTCAATTTACAACAATCGGATCTGAAAAAACCGGGACAACATGCAAAGTAATTTCAAAAATCAAAGGATTGCAAAATCAAGGGCAAATTTACAAAATAAATGTTTGTTTAAAAAAGAGAAAAAAGGCTTTCCCCAAAGGCCCCTAGTATACATTACATTTTAGGGAGACCTTAAAACAAAAAGTGACAAGTCATGCTTGGAGGGGCAGCTCTGTGGCCCCTTAAATCAGTCTGTACCCCCTATAATTTTTAATCTAATTGTTTTTTTTTAAAGTGGAATTTTCCCGTTGAAAAAACACAGTTGCAAAAAAATCAGCCTCTTTCAAAATCATACAGACCCCAAGAAAAGTCAATAAATTTTGATATAAATGAAAAAGAAAAATTAAAAAATTCTAGGGTTTTGTTTCTCACCACTCCCGGATAAAATCTTTAAATCAACATTGGATAACAAATTAAAACAAAAAAGAAGGGAAAGTCCTGATCCAAAAAAAAACTTAGACAATCTTTTTGATGGTAGGCACTTGCAAAAGGCTTCCATTTTCAAACTGTTATTAAAATTTTACAAAAAAGACTCCCCTTTAAATTTATTCAAATCAAAACAATTTTGTTCAAGTTCTCTCTCTCTCTCTCTGCCTTTTTAACGTTGGGAAAGGGGCCCCAACCCTCATGCCCCTCTTTTCTCTAACATCCCCCTCCAGCTCTTCTTTATGTTCAGCATCTTTATGAAATCTTGTTCAGTAATTTCTACTTTATAAAAAACTTATTTTTTCTCTCTCTGAAATAGTTCTTTAAATTTTTACTCTTGTGGGGGCTGATATTTTACATTCAAAAATCATTCTTACTTCATTGAATAAACCCTTTCCCGTCTCTTTTTCAGGAATCTACCACGTGCACAAACCTTGCCGGTCCCGATGTAATTTTTAAATGTAAATTTTTTTGTTTTTCCCCTGCAGCTTTGCCCTCTCTTTAATTTTTAATTGTCAATGGGTTTTTTCCCCCTCCCCTTGAAAACCCGGGAAATTTTTTTTTTTCCATTTCCTATGGGACTATGAAATCTATCTCACCTACATTGAATTAGTGGGAATATTTGTCTCCCCCGCGTGAAAAAACTGAGTACCGAGCAAGCGACCTTCTTACCTCCATTTACAGACACCTCCCCCATTTCCTCTATGTTCTTCCGACCGCTCCCTATGACCCTTGTTCCACTCTTTTAATTTGCATTTATCACCCGCGATTGTATGGTGCAATGCCAGCCCTCTATTACTGTGTTCTTTTTATTTACTAGGATAACTGCCTGGTCCCACATATTTCGTGGTATATTCTTTGCTTCCCCACAGGCCCCGGCACCACGGACGTCTCTATATAATTTTTTTATTTTTTCCTTAAAAACTGTTTTCATTTCCCCTTTCCCTTTAATAACTGATTCATTCATTTTTACCCTTGAATAATGGTGCATTCATTTTTCCCAAAAACTGGTTCATTCATTTACACTCCTTTAATAACGGGTTTATTCATTTTTTATTTATACTCCTTGAATAATTCATTCATTTATACTCCGAAACTGGGTTTATTTATTTAAATCCTTGAATAACTGGCATTCATTTTTTTACTCTAAAAACTGGCATTCTTTCTCCCCCTTTAATATGGTTCTTTTTTATACTCAGAACATATTCTTAAATTTCCTCCTGTGTATCATATTTTTAAAATTTTTTCATCTAGTTCTTTGTGAAAAACTTCTGTGAATCTTATTCTAATTTTCTTAAAACTAATTTCTCAAAAATTTGTTCATTCATTTTGATTTTTTTAAAAATTTTGTAATTTTTGGTTTGGTCTCAGTCCATGTCACTTTTTTTTTTTAAATTTTTTCACTTTTTGTCTGCCCATCCCACACACAATCACCCCATATTATTTATGATGTATTTATGTATTCTTTTTTGTTCATCCCTTTTAAATTTCTGTCTTGTTTGTTGTCCAGGAAAATATTTAACTGGACAATATGATAATGGGAAAAAAACGATACGAAAACAACAATCGTGGCACAAAAAACTAAAAGTACTGGGACATTAACCACTTTTCACAAAAGAATCGCTAACAACTAAAAAAAATCTCAGACGTTTTCTTTGGCGCTATGTTCCAGTTCAAAAATGGTCAAAAAAAGCTAATGGCGAAAATCATAAGAAAAATGAGGGTTTAGAAGAGCTGCAGGTGTGACAAAGAGACAAAATTAGAAATGAAAAATCAGAAGGAACTGGATGTGAAACCAGTTTCAATTTAAAGAACAAAGTTAAATGGTTTGGACACCTGACCAGAATGCCCCGGGATTTCCCCACAGGGCCCAAAAGAAAAAGTATAATTCAAAGCCAGAAACCATGCAAGATGGAGCGGCATCAGAACAACCTTACGAAAATGAATATCACCAAAATGTCTTAAAACAAGCATAAAATCACTCGTTTTCCCCCAACACTTCATAAAAGTAAATGGTGGAAAAGAAGAAGATAATGGAAGACTTGAAGGGGAAAAGACCAAGGTTATTTTTGTCTATGTGCTGAAAACTTCTAATTTTCATAAAATAAATTTTAAACTCCCCCCGATGGCAGCGGAGGGAAAGGACAGTTAGTCAGATAATAGTAGTATAATTGTTTTTAATGTTGAGACTATTTTGTACTCTCTTTAAATCAACACATGACTCGCTGGCTTTTTGTGTAGAAAAATGTAAAATTGCTCGATAAAAAAAGAAAAGGGTGGACTTCAAGGCGATGGGCGTGTTTTATATTTGGGAAAAATTCAATAAAAAATGAACCTGTAAATGAATTGGTTTCAAATATTTTTTGTTGTCTGGAAGTAGAACATTGTTTTAAATACTGGGATAATAGTATAACAGGAGGACCATCCCCTTAAATGAAATATGAAATACTACAAGGGGAAAAAACAAAAAAAGAAAAAGGGAAGGTTTGAAAAAAGGAAAGAGGGAAAACAAAGTAAAGGAAGCTAATGAAATAAATGGGTTTAGAATGAATTCCTCAATCTAAAAAAGGGGCCCGACTCAACACTATGAATAAATAGTGGAACAGGCACCCCACATTCCTCAAAGGTTTTCTCTCCTGGGTAGCTAAGCAACATGGGCCCCACCTGTTGACATGAAAAAAACCGTTGGGAAACCGCGCATCTTCATGTCAACATTTAAAAGAGTAAACATTTTTTAATTTTTTTTTTCCTTCTTTTTTATTCAGGACAAGGACCTTGGTTTTCAAAATTTCCATTGGGGTACATCCCATCTTCTGAATCCCCGTCAGCAGCCTTTGGCTCAATTTAGCTGATATAATAATGTAGATCATAAGTTGTCGTCAGTAATCATCTTCAAATTCAGCTCAGCCTCCAAAAAACTTCTACAAATTTAGTGATAAAATGATGCCATGACTAAATAATTTTTTTATAGACTTTTAACTGTGTGTAGTCTAGATGTTTTTTTTTATTGTTCTTATCAACCATTTTCTTACTCTTTTTCAATTTGGTGGTTTAGAAAAACTTGGAAGTGTTATTAGCAATGGGGGGCTGGATCTGGTAAACAGACAAATAAACATGAAATATTCTGACCCTTCAGATCCAAATCTCCCAATCGCATCAGAACCAAGCCATTCTATAACGGGTTTTCTTTTCCTTCTTCGGTTGAAATTTGGGGAATGACAAACGGATATTCAAGACTCTCCCCCTTTCCTTTTCCCGTTTCGAAAAATCTTACGCGTGTACTGGCAACCCTTTTGAATCAAGGTGCTTTCGTCCAACAAGAAAAATGGGCCTTTTCCGAAGGCGGGTGGAGATGGTTGGACATGTGATGGGAAACTGGCTCCACCGAAAAATGCTGAGATGGACTCCAAAAGGGGAGGGGCGTGGGGGCCCAAGGCACCTGGAGGGCGATGACAAGCTGAAAAGAATCATAGCTGGAAACCAAAACAAGGGAAGGGTGAACAGGAAGAATGGTGTCGTTTTTTGCTCCCCCAAACATGGGTAACAGGCAAAAAGAAACAAGCATATGTTGGGAATAAACATAATCCAAAAACTATTTAGTTTTTTTGAATTATTTCTGTGAATGGGGGAAAAAGATTTTCTTCTTTGCGTGTTCTTTCGACATCTTAATCACTTGATATCGATCTTTCCAAACTTGAAATTTTCCCATTGGGGGTACCCCCTCCATAACCTAAAAAGGACAGGGCATCATTTAAACAAACCCCCTTTGGTGCCTCTTCGACATCGTAAAAATGGTTTTTTTTCCCCCAAATTTGGGCCTGGAAACCCTCAGGCGGATAGTGGAGATATCTAATCCCAAAAAGACTCAAGTTCTGGATAAATTTTTTGTAACATTTATAAATTTGTCTCTATCCCGGTGGAGGTTTTAGAAAATTTGGGGCTGTCAAACACAAAACTGTTAGAGGCATCGACATTTAATCATAGACAGGGTGATTATCATTTCACAAGTAAAAATATTGGGAAGGAGATGGGGCCATCTATGGACGTCCGTAGTGCAGTGATCCGCTACTTAATCCCGTTCATGCCTAGTGACACATGGGGCTTCAGAAAGGACTTTCCATGCTCTCTGTCGTGCAACCTTCAGCGCAGAGCCCAGTCAGAGATGCGGTGTCCAGTTCCTCTTCCATCATGCGCCTCTCCATGTGTCTGCCTTTGCTTTCTCTTTCCTTCTGGTGTCCAAGTAGAGGCTACCCTTGCAGGCATTTCTTGTCTCATTCTCATAACATGTCGGAGCCATTTCCATCTTCTCTTTTTGAGTATGTCATTCATGCCTCTTGTCTTGTATCTTGGAGTAGTTGGTTATTGGATATTTTTACTGGCCAAAAGATTCCCAAGATTCTGCGAAGACAAGAGTGGTGGAACACTGACAGCCTGCTAGTATCTCCTTTGGTCATCCTCCAACACTCCGATCCGTGACAAAACTGGCAAAACATGCTTTTATAGAGTTTAAGCTATGTGGTCCTATTGTAGATTTTGGACTTCCATACTGGTTTCATTCTGGCAAAAGCGGTTCTGGCCTTACTTAGACGTGATTTTATATCTTCCTCTGTGCCACCATTTAGTATCAGTACGCTACCAAGATATGTAAACTGCTCAACCCTTTCCAGTGTTTCATTTTCTAACATTACTGGTTGTTGGATTTCACTGTTTGTCATAATTTTTGTTTTCCTGTGTTTGTTTTGAGGCCTACTGTCTTTGCCGTGCTGTGAAGTATTGTACTTTTCTCTTGTATATGTTCATATTTGTGTGACACAGTGCTATATCATCTGCAAAGTCCAGATCCTCAACATATCAAAGGGTCTATCTTATTCCTCTTGGTGCTTATTGTTTTATGGCATTTTTAGCACCAGTCAATTATAATACTAAACAAAAGAGAGGATATTCGCATCCCTGTCTTACACCAGATTTTACTGGAATGTTTTGTTAATTCTTTAGTTGCAGGAGAAATCTTTATAGAAGAGGGCTATGATATTGACAAGCTTCTGCAGTCGCCGTATTGTCTTAGTATCTTCCATAGGCTGTCTCTGTGGCGCTGTCAATCCTTTCAAAATCTATGAAGTTGATGTATATAGTCCTTTGCCACTCGCTACATTGTTCTAAAAATGTTACTCAGGAGTAAATATATGTTCATTTGTTTCTCCTTTCCTAAATCCTGCTTGCTCCATTGAGAACACTTATCTATTACTTCTTGTATTCGCATTATATAATTTTGCAGAATATCTTACTTGGGATTGAAAGCAACGTGATTCCTCTCAAGTTATTGCAATCTGTTAGATCTCCTTTCTTGGGGATTTTCACTACAGTACCCCTAGTCCAATCCTTAGGCAATTCTTCTTTCTCCCAGATATCTGCAAACAGTGACTCTAATATGTTTGCAGCTAAGATGGGATCGATCTTGAAAAGCTCTGCTGTCATTTCATCATTTCCCCGGGGCTTTGCTGTTTCTCGGGATCCCAAAAGCTTTTACTATTTCTTGCTTTTCTGGCAATTTGAGGGTTTATATCAATATCCTGTGCGGCCGTGGAATATCAGTGGATGTTCAGGATCAGTCTTTTAGCACATCTTCAAAATGGATGTCCATCTCATTCCCGCTCCTGCCTGTTGTCAACAATTGTCCCAGATATTTCTGACTGGGATGTTATGGTTGTGTCTTTTACCTCCCTAATTGTTTGGTAATCTTTTTAATGTTGCAGATCTTACTTCAACCTTTCTTTTCGCTTCTTTCCTAAATTTTTCTTTTTTTTTCTTTTT
>JADZMA010002812.1:0-10957 GCA_020796225.1 Arion vulgaris
GATCGCTTATAGTGTACTTTGACATATTTTCGGACATCGCCAGAAATGCGTCTTGTTCAGGATTTTCGCCCTGTAATTCCTTTCCGTGTTTGCATTACTATCACTACCTGTGGATTCCGATCCCGCCCTAGCCAGTCCGAACCCGAGTCTGTTTCCAGGGTCCACTGGAGGTGGGGAGGGGCAGGTCTTTAACGCGCCCTTTGCTAACCCTGGCTCATGTTGCCGCCATGAGCCTTTGACCCACGTGGATTATCTGTCATCTCTGAGAATAACATTTTTCTAGAACATGCTGTAGTTAAGAGAGAATATATTATTCTCTGCACGACATCGCCCAGACCAATGTACCAGACCTCCCATAAATTCTATTCATGTGGAAATCTAATTCATGCAGCCTTAGCATTGGTGTGTTTTACGTCACATCTTCAGCACCATTTGGGAGCTCTGGTGCTTAAAACCCCGATTTTTGGGCGATGTGTCGGTTTCAGCCAGCGTATGGGTTTGCTCTCCGTCTCTGTAGCCATCTAGTGTTTTTACGGTGGGGAGAAGCCCACACCCAACTTCCTTAGTCCTTACACATGCGTGGCAGGTAACAGTGGTTCTATTCTTTGCACCCCAATTTGGGCCTGTAACCACTGCGATACACTATTCCATTTCTCTTCCAACTGGCTATGCAGAACTCACTGGTCTTTAGAGTGTGAATACAATTTTGAGATATAATAATTTGGGTATTCTTAGTAATCACAATATAGATGGAGACTGCAGTAAAACTATGTAGATTGGCAAAAAACGTACAACAAAGTACTGTAATTTTACAAAACAATGAAATAACAGCTTTTTATCAAAAGGCCTTTATCCAAAACGATACAACAAACCTGACAGATAACTCCAGAACACTCATACAGACTTTAACAAAGATATAGCAACGGTTTGAAACCTAATAGTAACTTATGACTAAAAGAACTATATATTTTATATCACAAGAAAGCCATGTATTTAGCAAAATATATTAATTAGCTGTTTTTTCCTTTCAAATGTGTTTTGTTTTTTCCTATTTATTTGAAATATAGGATTCTACTGTCACAGTACAGATTTCCATTATATCAGTTTTGGAATTTTAGTCTTGAGACGCTGGACTGATTTCCTTATCTATATCTGTGCCTAAATGTCACATCTCTCTTTCCTTCATACCTACTTATATAATCTATAAATTTGTGTAATTTTCTAATAAGTTTCATGTATTTCATGTATCCAACTTTGTAAACATATCTCTTCACCTGTCTTTCTGTACTGATGCAACTTGCATGTGTTAGTTTGCTTGTTTCTGTTCCCTTACAGCTGCTCCAACTCTGTCTCGGTTGCTGTCCACAGTAAAAAGTCAAGCTGAAGTCACAAGTGTCATAAAATCGACATCTTCTTCTGACGTATCTCTTAGTGCTTCTGCTGACCCACTTCTTGAATCTGATGCAGCAACAGAAGACATTGTTGAAGAAAGTGTAATTAGAGACAATATTTGTGCAGGTATTGTTCATATTTTGCATGAGAATTGCTTATTCTTCAAATAATTGAATACCAGTTTGTATATGTGCACAACCCACTCTCACACACAAACACGATGTCTGTAACATGTAAGTCATAAAATAGAAACATAACAATAAAATTCATGCTACTTTACAGTTAGATATCTATATATCAACAAAGGAAAAGAAAATTCTATCACACAAATGAAAATTGCACCTCACTAATTATACTAAATGATTATTTATATAAAAGAAAGACCATTGCACTGGTTTCAACATATGACTCCATCCTGCTTGTAGAAATGGCATGCCACTTGCTGAGAGTGTTGCACAGAGCACAACCTCCGTAGCTCCAGTAACAATAGTAGGGATCTCATGAAAAAATTGCACCTGTGACTTGGCCAGATTCGAACTCACAACCTTCAGAATGACAAGTGAATATCTAACCACCTCATGATTGAGACCTACTTATTTTTCTTCTTCTTGTTGTAGTTTAGCACTGAGAGCAAGGTAGTGGTAGGTGGGTTAGGTTTCAAATGTAGGTTCTGGCAGTACAGATGGGGTAGGTGGTTTGGCCAAGATATAATCCTAGTCTTCGATGACTGAGGTGACCTTGGTTGGCCAAATTACCAGGGCGTAATCAAGTTTTCAGGATTCAGAGTGTTCCATCGGGTAGTCTTAGGCTCCTAATAGTATAACATCTATTACACATAATCAATCCACATAGCAAACTGAGAACAGAGGTCACAGGACGTCTCTCACTTTGTGGTTTATAATATATAGTTTTTATTGAATTAGAACTGAATACATTTGTAGCACATTGTATGCAAACTTATGGAACAGACGATTCATTGGTCATATTGCTCTGACACTAACTACGGTTGTATAGTGATAACATGTTCATGGTGATTTCTTTACAGTTCATGCAGTATAATAAGTATTCATATGATTGTAGACAATGTAACTCCCTGTTTCCCAGCATGGGGCCCATGCCCCACATGGGGCATTTTCATCAAGTATGGGGGCAATGGACTCTTTCAGAGTTTAACTAATGTTCAAGATGTTGAAACCGAATATCGCTTTGAATGTCTGTTGACAAAACGAATGTTGCTTCACAATCACATTACTGAAGTTTAAAAATCTTCAATAAGTGGAAAGTACTTATATCTAGGTACATTTTTACCTCCTTTTAACAACGCTTTGAAAGCTGGAAAGCACATGTTATTGTGTTAAAATGGAGTCATATAAAAAAAACTGTAATGTGTCCAGATTTTACAACCTTGTCATGAAGACCACAATGAGCTTATACAGTGCAGTCTTGAGTATGTAATAGTATTGGACAGAGCACGATATCATATTTTCGACATAGAAAACAGGTCTAAGTTTGATTTGGCTTGTAATGTTAGGTATGATGGAAAAAGCAACCAAGAAACATCAGGGGTTTGACCATTAAATCAAGTTATGGGCTATTAGTTTGATTCAGAATAATGGATACTCACGTCAGCTGGATTATACAGGTGTCCTTAGAGTACCATTTTGTAGTTGTATAGATAACGGAGCATTAATGTATGGATTACAGTAGAATGTCATGAGATCTTGTTTTCCATGTTTAGCGACAGATTGAGAATGTGTGGTTGGGACATAAACTTTTAGACAATGACAGAAGAATGTCGTTAGTTGAAGTAAAATGAGTCTTTTCCAAGAGAGTAACAGATGGGAAATCACAGTCGTGAAAACAAAGTTTTGGATGAGTAAAGTAATAGAATATTCACCCATATATATAGAGTGACTTTAAGAAGATGGGATAATAGAGCAGATAGAGAGCCGAACTACAGATCAGCTTGTGAGGTAGCTAGAATAAAATAGAGAACTAGACACAGAACAGCTAAAGTACAGGAATGTTAGCCAAGATTATACGAGAAAAACAGAAGAGAACCGAAGAGCTTCATGTAGAAGATATAACTATTGGAGGTTATAATTTATCAGAGCTAATTAGAAGAGAACACTGATACTTTTTCAAAGGAGCAGATTTAACCACAAACCGGGGTATAAATATTGTTAATGATTTGGGTTTTAAAAAAAATTGTCATGCTACAATAATCACATTTTCTCAAACGATATCGCTGATGATATATATTATACAGGGTGTTCAAGATAATTGCAGCCCATTGACAAATCGAAAGTTGCCAGATAACCTATCGCGTCGTGTTTATTTACTATTTAAACCGGTTCTGACTAGCTCTGCCTACATCACATTTGTTCATCGCCTTCCCACACTACAATTACACACATCACACAACCTTGACCTATACTACGCTATAACTGAACCTTCTATTTCCATACGATATGCCAGATTAGCTCCATTCATAGGCTGCTTTGTTGAACACCCTGTATTAATGTATTCCCATTAATGTCTTTTATGCCAGCAATGCTTGACCAACAAATCAATGAAACAAGCTCTGCCTTGAGGCCCATTTGAAGGCTGAAACATACTGCTCATATTAATTCAGAGTTGAATTACTTTCAGACTTTGAAGACAAATTTTGAAAAAAGAGCAACATTAAATTCTCTGTTTACTGCTCATACTGCATCTGTCAGTTGTACTCTTGCGGCTAGTTGTCAAATTCCTTACTCATTGCTAAATGTGGGGAAAATCATATTATAGGAGAGAATTTAATCAAACCATCAATATCAGCATTTCTTAAACGGTTCTGGAAAAAGATGACGAAGATGGGAAAGCTATGCCACTCAGTAACAATACTGTTAGCAAACGGACAGACGAAATGAGTGAAGATATTGAAATACAACTTGTTGAAAAGCTGAAAACAAGAAAATTCTCAGTGCAAATGGAGGAATCAACTTGAGAAAAGTTTTGATAACTTACGAAGATACATTGATAAAGGATTTGATCGGAAGAAAGTTCTGTAAGTCATCAGAAAGCACCACTACTCCAACGATATATATAATGAGCTAAAATTACTTAAATGTGAAAATGTACCAATTAAAAATATAACATCTTGTGCCGCAGATAGTGCTGATATAATAGGCAAGAAAATGGCTGCTTAAAATTGATGAAAGGTGAGAATCCAGAAAAGCTTTTTTTGCATTGTGTTATTCACAGGAAAATTTAGAAGCTAAAATATTTTGACTGTTCTAAATAAAGTACTAAATTCAGTTACAAACTGTATCAATGCAATTAAAGCTATACAAATGTGAGCATCTCTTCAAGCTATTTTGAAGAACAAAATGCAGACCATGTGAGACTTTACTCCTCACTGAAGTAAGGTGGCTCTCAAAAGGAACTGCTTGAAAAGATTTATGGAACTATTTGATACTCTTGGTGATTTTTGAAGTGACAAACCTGAAATGAAGTATCTGTTAACGGTCGATGATAAAGTATTTGTGAGTTATCTACATATCTTTGAAAAACTAAATATATTAAATAACAAACTTGAACAAGTAAAACTTTGCTGATGCAAAAGCAAAGATATTTGGTTTCATTACTTTATTGAATTATGTCAGAAACATATTTTCCACAAAACTTTGACAAGTTTCATTTTCCAGAAATTGAAGTGACTGATACCATTATTCTTGTTACTGTTGGTCATCTGAATAGTCTATCGTTGATTTAAAGAAATATTTTTTATTTGAACATTTTTGAAAGGCTTTTGGGGCATGGCACAAAAAGGTTGGGAAACACTGATGTAATTAGAGCTTAGTCTCGTGATTGTATATTCAGTATTCTGGCGCTGATATTGATTGATTCACTCATCAGCTACATTAACTTATATACCCAAAACAGTTATTATTCTTCTGATATACAAATATTTTTCTTTCTATGGCTTAATCTTGTACTGGTCTCCATTTTCTGTTACCCGTGCTCCCATCGCAACCTTCGTATCATCCCCACGCTATGCGTACAATGCTATATTGCATCTAAATTGGAAGGCATTTCATTGTACAGTCTGCTATAAGTCATGTCTCCACGCCTATTTACTATTGTATACTGTATTATGCTTGTCTGCTATAGTCCATACCATCACAGATGGTATCCTATGAGGCATCTATTGATGAATGCCTGCTACTGTTTGGTGTTCCTTTTAGTTGTTCTCCATGTCTTCGCTCCATACAGAAGAACAGCCTTAAATGTTAAGTTAAATATCGTCTGCTTTTATTTCTTATCATTCTTGAATCAATATGTTCTTCAGCATGGCAAATGTTGATCTTGCCTTTTGTATTCTAATCCTAACATCTTCATCTGTGCCACTGTGAATGTTGATAACACTTCCCAGATATGTAAATGTGGCCTCTTTAATGGTGCCTCTCAATATGATCAGGTCTCTGGAATTAGCATTAATTTCATGATCTTTGTTTATTTTATTGTGAATAGTCAGACCCAGTTGATGTGAGATTTTTCTAGTTTAGTTGTTTTCTCTTCCATCTGTTGATGGCTGTGATAGAGGAGTGCTAGATCGTCTACAAAATCTAAATCTTCCAACTGGCTAACCATGGTACCAGCAGGAAAAGGAAGGGTGATAGAAGGCAGCATGCATGACACCAATCTTTATTTCAAAGGCCTCTTTCAGTTTTCCTTCATGGAGAACTCTACCCTTGTCTCCTCATACATTTCCTTTATTAGGTTGGGTAGTTCCTTGGAGAAGCTATAGTGCTGTAGCAGTTTTTCAGAGTGTTTCCGTCTGTGCTATCAAATGCCTTTTTCATAGTCTACAATATGTATATAGAGGAGGAGTTCCACCATGATGGAGGTTCGTATTTGATCCATGTAGGATCTGTTTACATAAATTCTGCCTGTTCATCTCTTAGTACTGCATCTGTAGCTTTCTGGAGTCTCTATAGGATGATTCAACGTAGTATTTTACCTGTTACAGACAGGAGCATTAATCCTCTGTAGTTCGGACATTCTTAGAGATTATCCTTTTTTGGTAGTTTGACTATCTAGCCTTCTCTCAGTCTTTGGTCATTTCTTCCTCTCCCAAATTTTTCCTAGCAAGCCATGCAGCATACCTGTTGAGATGTCAGCATTTGCCTGTATGGCCTCTGCAGGTATAGCATCTGGATTATTTATATAGTTAGTTTGTTTAGTTAGTTTGCTCCTTTCGTGTCAAAGGCGGCACATAGTGCATAGTTTTTAGATCTCCATGTGATGCGGTTCGGTGCTAGCAGTTGGAGATCTTGTATGGTTTACATCCCAATAGTTTACTTTCTTGTTGGATTGTTCTTCAAAGAGTGGTCTTAGGTCTTCCACATTTTCTTTTCCCAACTGGTGACCACATAACAATAGACCTGCTTATTTTTTTCTTCTTGTTGCTTTATATAAAATATCTGCTCCTATATAAATAGATTATTTATATAGGAGCAGATAATTGTTAGGTAACTGTTTGTAACATTCAATTTTTAACCTGTCATTTTGACTTTGCTTATTCTTTACAACACACACACATTGATGCATATTCTTTTAATATATTATTAATTTTTCTTAAAAAAATATATTGATCATAGATTGTACAGGATGCAAAGTTTTGCTTTGATGTTCAAGTCAGAAATGAATGAGGATGCTTTGTTGCATCTTATTTTTGTTAAGCTTCAGATACATCAAGTAGCAATCTGCCACAGAACACGATATGTTATTGGAAACACTAGACAATAGTGCTCTTGCACCTTATGTTGAAGAAGTTGAGTTGGAAGCTGGAAAGAAGAAGGAGATGTTTCATAAAAACTGACGAAGAACAGAGAGATGAGGAATAAAATATTACTTTATTAGATCAGCATGCAGAGATTATAAACACAGTAAAAAAGGAACTTGATAGAGATGTAAGTTAAGTTCTGTACTTTGTTTTTGCAGTAGGTAGTAGATAATATTGCATATTAGTTGTTCAGACTATATCATAATTGGTATAGTTGTAGGGTTATCCACTGATGTTGCAGCTATTCTGGCTGTCTTTGAGGCACATATTTAATCTCCACATTATTAAATCTCCACTGTTATCTTTTATAAATTAAAACTATTTTGATAATTGTTATTAAAAGATTGGTATAATTAATAAACTGAACATTCCTAATGATGTCATGAATTATGATTTATTTCAATTTAATGTCAGAGCAAGTATTAACTCTTAACCATTGGCAGGTTTTTAAGGTTTTTGATATTTTGATGTCCTGCTCTATATTTAGCAAACATACAAATTCTTTGCATTGAAAATAGGCATGTTATATATGGTTGGAAAGCTAATTGGATGGGCTATCTGGATATGTGGTTTTAACATATGGTGATGTAAATGTGATATCCGGACTCACTTATGAAAAGTCTAAAACTAGATTTTTCTACAAATGACAAATAATTTTACAGTCACAAAGAAGAAGAAAAAAAGTATGACAAATATAATGAAATCTTTATTAGTCTTTAGAATATTCATTTATCCAGGATATATCTGAAATTGAACATGTTTGGACAATAGAAAGGTAGTAATCATAATATTTATAAAACATAAATATTTTCATATTTTGAGAAAAAGTCAATAAATATGACATTCAAGAGAAAATGATGTAATTGGTTAGTAAGGCTCCATAAAGAGCAACACTTATAGTATGATACATAAACATTAAATAGGTATATAATTTCTAACCATAGCAAGTAAAAGATATTATTGAACAAAATATGAGTAAACAATGATATGTGATATACAAAATAGACAGGAAAAAAGTTATCTGGCATCTTGCATGACAATAAATCTACAATAAATGAAAAGAAGTATAAAAATTATCCATAAAATTCAATACTTTTGCTGGAAAATAGATCTACATAATTTATAAACAACATCGTATCCCAATCCTTGAGTTGAGCGAGCCAGCGCTTTCCTGTATAAACATCAATTATATGTATATCCCGTATTGAATCTGCAACCACCATAATTTCATCCTCACTTAGTTGGCTTATCCTTGATGTACTGTCTAAACCCATATCTTCCCTTATTCTAACATTCTCTCATCTACATTAATACACTCATGCGGCTGCCAAAACTTCATACATTTCATCCTAAGAAACTGCACGAACCTAACTTTTTTAGTTTGTCGCCAGCTCGCTCAGTTTGAGGATTGAGATTTTCAAGAATGCTTGAATTATTTTATATCGGGTCTCATAGACATAAAAGCCCTAGCCCACAAACCATGAAAGAGTTGCTTACTAGACCAATATAACTCTGCTTGGAGCCTGTATTAGACTCATGTACATGAGCAGACCAACAAATTTTAAAAGTTCCTCTTCAGGTAGGTCTGCCCATGTACCATATGATGGCTTTGTGTGCCCTGTTGCAGCTGCTTGTTGGTTTGTAAATTGCACATTTGTGCAACAATTCTGTACAAAATACAGCTTGAAGAAGTTTACTGTAGATGAGAAAAAGATTTAAAAAACATTATATTTGTGAAATTATTTAGTTAAAATACACTGACTGGTAATTCAGATACAAAACCTGCAATGCTACTTTACAAAATGCATGGAAAAGCAGTTAACACAATGTGAATAACATGAACACACAGTTGTCAGTTTTACATACATTAAAATCAGTCATAACGCACTTATCAATCACAAAATCAGTCATAATGCACTTATCAATCACATCTTTTCCATACTGTAAGATGAGAAAAATTGCCATACACTCTCCTATTGTTAATAATTACTACGAGGTGAGATACTGCCGATGATTGTTTCTTGTTATGACATCTGGCAGATGCAGACCAGGGAGCCTTGCAGGTCGAAAAGGTGGCAATGTATCTTCTGGACCAAGTCAAGATTGTCGTAGTAGACTGGTCACTTCCTACAGGGCTTGACAAAAATAGAAACAAATATAATTGTTAGCATATAGGAATAAGTAAATAATTTTAACATTCATACAAACATACATAGTGTAGGAACATTGCATCTGACTTGAAAATCACACAAAACGTGGAAATAAACAAGATATAACAAGTACAATAGCATAAACAAGAAGCATGTATCTTGAATAATAATATAGCTTTCCTAGCAACCAGTTGCTAAGCATATTAAATATCAATAACTTATTTTTCTAGCATTTACAAAATATAACCATCAACATTGCTAATTTATTTAACAAGACAACATATTATTATCACAGAATCCACCATAGTCCCCATAACAAAAAAACAATGTTAGTTTCAGTTTCACATAGGTAAGTCTAATGGCGAAACGTAACTCTACCTGTTCAATGCAACAATCTTCAGGGATAGTTATGTTATATTTCCATCTCCGCTCGGATATGTCAACTTCTGATGTTAACAAATGAAGATTCACTGTTGTCTTCTATGGACAGTAATCTGGGCTGTTAGAATCCATTTAATTAAAAATATTTCGATTTTGGCTGGAGCAAGTTGAAACGTATTTAGTCTGTTTTGACAAAATGGCGTAGGTTCAAATGTGCCGATTAGAAAATAAGCGTGCTTCAAACAACGAGATTAGAAATCTTAAAAATATATAATATTTTTTTACAATTATTTATTAAATTATCATATGTTTTGCATTAGGTAACATAACTTATATGAATTTAAATGTAAAATTAATACAAAATTACGCTACTGAAATAAGCATGTCGCAATGAGGCTAACTTTCTCGAGTTTTTCATGTTCCAATGTTAGGACTAAGAATTATTTTTTCAACATTTGTTTTTAAGTCACTAGATGAGGATGAAGATACTTCTATAAAGAAGAGTTTTGCTGAAAGTTTGCTAGTAGCTGCAGGCGACTGAGTCCTCAGTAAAAGATGAACCTCTTTCCCAACAAGTAGCATTAGCTCTAAAATCAGTGATGCTGGCAGCAAGAGAGGAAATAAAACCAGAGGTAAATTATTATCAACATATATTAGTAAAAATCTCAAGGTACATGTTAAATTCAGTTTTGACGCTTGTTTAAAATGTGTGGATCATATTTACTTATTGACATATGTTGTGGTGTATGAAATCTTGACATTTTTTCCCAACTTTTCTATAAAATAAGTCATTAACACATGTTGTGATTTATACCTTTCTTATCTTGCAAATTTATCTCTGGTGCTGTTCCATGACACACCTGTGAGAATCACAGATGAGCATCACGGGAAGGAGAAGGACAATGTCATATGTAGATGATGTTTTGGTGCATCGCCAGGGCAAGCAAGAAAAAAAGAATTTCCACTTCTAGTTTTTGCATTTAATTCAATTTGGTTTTAGTCACAGTTTATTTTAGGGCATTAGAAATTTATTGTCTGATTCTATATCTAGTGTGCTGTATAAATAGTGAATTTCTTCACTTGTGCATCCTTTGTTTTATAAAGACCCCTTTTTTAAAATTTTTGGATTTTTTTTGATTTTTAAAACTAGTGTTTTTTTTTAACATGTTACAACATGACATCTATGTTTTTATTTAGATATGTT
>JADZMA010002813.1:0-10953 GCA_020796225.1 Arion vulgaris
ATTACCTCAGAGAGGTATTGAGCCCCACCTAGCCTTCAGCAGTTGTCCTCACAAATTGATGATGTCGATTCAACATCATTTTTAAACAAAACGTCCTCAAGTTTCAAATCACCACCTCGAGCTACAACCACATCACCTTTCACCACTTCATTGCCTCGGAATAGAGTATCCTTTGAAGACAGATCACAAGCTTTTATTATTGATTCAGTCATGGGGTGCTTCACCGCACAGTCCTCAAAATGCAAACCCCAGGTAATGTTTATAGATTGCTGGTTAAAGTTTACTTCATTCTCAAGAAAAATGTCCAGAAATGCAGTTTAGTTTAGTCCAAGCTATTTAAATGCCTTTTACTAGCAACTATACTTTCATATTTTCTCATATTTATTACATCATTTTGAAGTTTTCTATGCGCTAACAGCTATTATAAGCATAGGAAATTAAATAACATTCAATCATATTGCATTCGCCATCCTCTGGGAACTTTCATGTATGGATGCAAATATCTGCTCTAGTTCTGGGCTACTTATATCACAGTGTTTCGCACAAAAACCATTTCACACCTCTCCCTACCTTACCTGCTGTCACACATGCGAGACAGTATAGAATGCCTGCTTGAATGCCTAAAGTACAAAAATCAAGACAAGAACACCTACCACCACACCCATCTGTTCATAAACCCTTTTATGGTAGCTTCCACAACTGCAGAAAATGTGAGATCCTAGAATTTGACACCAGCTGCTCGAAATTAAAACTTTCAGTCCTGGTTATAAAAGAAGGATGCATAATAAGACGGTCCAAGTGTTTTGGTTAATGATCTTACCGTAGGATTCACACTGCAGTATGTTGAATCTGACAAATCCACATTGTGCAACTACAAATATTATTTTCTGTGTAAAATTAACATTGTTTACTGGAACAAATTGTCACAAAATAATTGAAAGCATTTTTAAATGTAAACACAATTCATGTTTTAATCTAAAAATTACTGTTTATATTTTATTTGCCTTGTTCTTTTTATATTTTTTCCCAGATCTGAAGATAAACCTCTCCCCTATTGTTTTAAATGGAAATTTCATTTTCATTTATTCTTGCTTGAATTGGGGGAAAAATTTTTTTTGTAACGTTCTACTGGCCACTTGTTAAACCACTCTTTTGATTTGTTTATCGGGCCTGACATTTGATGTTTTTTAAAGCCCTACAAGTAAGTCAGTACATCGTTTCTCAACCTTTTTTTTGCTGGGGTGCTTCCCCCGGGCCCTCCTAGCCTTTCACTGCCCAGGTCAGTTTTTTATTTTTTTCCCCTTGATCCCCAAACACATGGGGGGAAAATAATTGATGTTGTCATGTAGTTCTTTATAAAAAATGTGTTTCAATTCTCATATCATTTTTAAATGGGATTGTTTGATGGGCCCATCATCATTTTGCACGGGAATAACCATGGGGTTTTATCTCTTTCTTAAAAAGCAAGATCTCAGAAACAGAGACTCATGAAATTTTTGGTTGTAACATTTTCGATTTTTTATTTTAAAAATTTTTGGGAAAAGCTTTCAAATTACTCTTTATAAATTTTTCCCAAATTAGGGTTCATTTCTTGTTCAATAAATTGGGACCTCTTTTGTCCCTGTCCCCATAGGACAAAAATAACTAAACTACATTGGGTCAGAAATCTGAAAAAATATCCCAAATGAGAATCATTCATTGTTTGTTTGTTTGTTTTTCTTCTCTGCCTTTTTAATCACTTTTTGGGATGTGTTTATCTTTCCAAGAATATCTGGACAATGTCCCCTTTGGTTCCTCAAGATAAAAGGGTGCACTTCCCATACTTTCCCGGGATTTTTTTCATTTTTCACCTCTTTAAATATCTTTTTATGCCTTATTTGGGGTTTTGATCTTAAAGTGTATTTTCCCTTTTTGACTGCAGTTTAGCAAGTGTTGGCATTTTCCAATTCGCTGTTTTTTCTTTTGGGAGAAACTTGGGCTGAGGCTGGAAATCGACTCCATTTTTTCCTAAACGGGCCAAGTTTTCTTCCCATACCCCCCCCTTCTTGGGGAAATTGTTTTTATCAGGCCAAACTCATTTTCAAATTTTCCCTTTAAACATTACTGTCAGGAGGGGTTTCATGGGAAAAAGGGCTTTGGGTTTTTCACTCTGAATTAAATCCAGTTCCTGTTGCCTTTGTTTAAGTTTACTACAGTCTTCCTTTGTTCGACCGTTCTGATCTCAATAGTCTTGCAAAACGGAATGGTGCAACATTGATTGTGGGAGGTTTTTCCCCCAAGATAGTTCCTCATTACATACTCATTATATTTTGTTTTGCATTTATGAAAATTTTTCCCCCATCATGGGTGGCCCAAAAACGGCATCATTCCCTGGACTCATATTTTTTCTTAGATCTCATAAAAAATTTGCGCTTCTGCCTACCTAAAAGGATTCCCTCGTCCCCCCCCCTTACCCTGAAAGAACGTGTTTCAGGGCCCCCCAAAGTGGGTGGGGTCTGATGTGCCAGCTCCGACCCTGGTGCATAATTATCATTTTTATTGACCTCAAATAAATTTCATTATATATGCCAAAAAATATTAATTTGTTTTTTTAAGCCCAAATAAAACAAAAAAACAGCTTTAATTTGTAAAATTTTTAAATTGTGATTTTAGCTAAAATTGTTTTGGTAACAAAACAATTTTAAAATTATGTCTTCTGTTTATCACATCTTGTCTATTTTTTGGTTAACAAAACTATTTTATTTCAAACTCCCTCCTCTCCATTGAATCTTTAAACAGTTCTCAAACAGATCATCCTCGAACAGTGCCTTTTTCTTGTCATCAACATCATCCGCGTCCCAAACAAGATCTTAAAGAAAGTTTAAAGAAATCGGGGAAAGATAAAACTGAAACCCGGCTTTTTTGGATCATCCGAAAATTTTGGATCCTGCAGACTTCTCATTTTTGTTCTCTACTGTTTCATTGCTAGATGTAAAACCCCACCCTCAGATATGTTGTTAATTATCATATCAACCCTTTTTAAACCCAATTTTGGGCAAAATTTTTTTTTAAAAAAAAAAAACCCAAGTTGGGGCCTGGCTAACTTATTTTCTGTTTTTGAAAAAAAAAAAAAAATGCTGTTGGAAAGGGGCAATCAGAATCTCTTTTCTTATTCTTTCTTTTTCCCCAATTAAATAAAACAAACTTATCACTAATTTATATTATTTTTTCAATTCAACTTTCTTTCCCCTAATACCCCCTTTCAGATTTTCTTAATGTCTACCCACCCCCATATTTTTTTCACCTCTTGGTTCATTGGGACTATCTTTTTCCCCTATAAATCTCATTTGTGACCCCATTGTACCATCATGCCCCTCTTTTCTACATATAACCCCGTTGATGAATGTTTGAAATTTATTTATTTTACTTTTTTTCCTTGTTTTTACCCCCGAGGGCTTCTTTAAAAAGATTAAATATTCAAATTTTTTTCTAGATTTGATGTTTTTAGTCTTCCCAAATTTTCAAAATAAATCTCTTACTTTTGTATTTTTTTTCTGAATTTTTCTGTTCCCCTATTTTTACTTTCACAGTATCTTTTGGTTTTTACTTTGAATGGGGTTTAAACGGGAAAATTTGATTTGGGGTTTTGGATTAATTTTCCCTTTTCTTTGTTTTTTCTCTATGACGTTTGCCCTAATAATGGGGTCCGTTTGTTTATTTTTCCCAAAGGGAAAAGGGGGGCTATAACATGCAAAATGATCATCCTTTTGTCAGGTCCTTTACTTCCCTTGGGGTTACCTTCTAACAAGTCCGGTCTTCTACTTTTTCTTTTTACTATCAAATTTTTTTTTTTCAAACTACACTATTATCTCCCCTAGTGCAGTGATATCGTTTCTAACTTTTAATGTTTCTTCTTCTGAATCATAACATTCAGTCTACCCCCATCATTATCTTGTAGTGACACTATTTTACTTATTTTTTAAAACTCCTTTAAAAGAGGATGTTTGAAGGAAAATTTTTTGTTTTTTTTGACCAAAACCCCCTCTCCTTGAAAATACATAACTAAAACATGGTCTTGTTTAATCACTTTTTCCATCTTGTTTTTTTCAATAGTATTAGGAAAATTAAAAGGCTGGGTTTAAAAACAATGGTTGGGTCCCCAAAAAGGGGCTGGGGGGAAAAAACAGATTGAAATAAAATGCCCCAAAGGTTTGCAGATTTTGGGTCTGTAAAAAAGGGTAAGTGAAACCACAAATTTTTAAATGAGAAAGGACGAAAATTCAAGTAATATGGTGAATCACAACCCCAACCCGACTAGAAATAAAGTAATGGTTTTCCAACCCGGGGATTCTGTGCCCCAAAAGGGGAAATAAAAACAAAACTGCGTTAGTTCTCTTTTTTGGGTATACTGGAAAAAGGAACACTAAAAACTAAATTGGTTTAATGTAATTGGGGTTTTCCCGGACTAAACAGCGAAATATCGTAAAGGGGCCTCTGTTTGTCGAAATTTTGTTTATTAAAAATTTCCGAAAAGGCAATTTTTTTAAATTTCAAAATTGTTTCGCTCTTGATCGTTGGCTGAACCCGGTTTTCCCTAACAATTTTAAAACTGGGGGAATTTTTTGCCCCGGGGGGAAAGCCCCTCCCGTATGCTTGGTCATCCCAAAGCCACCCTTGGGGGGCCGCCAAATCAAAAAGTTTCCCCCAAGCCAAATTTTAGCCCCTTTTTATCCTTGGCGGGGAAATAAACTGTTATAGTATTACATATATCTTTTAGAAACTTTGGGCATCTCAAATTCCAAATTCTTATCTTCCCCAAATCAGGGGAACATGGAATGTTCTAAATTTATAGACATCTTGCGAAAAACTGGGGTGAAAGGGTTTTTCAAAGAGTTTTGGTATTCAATGAACATAAAGGATCTTTTTGCAAGTATTTAAATTATCTCTTCTTGGCATGTTGTCTCTATTGCTAATTTAAATTTTCTAAATTTAAAATTTAATTCCCCCAAAATATCTTTCCCTTCTAACTTTGGGCCTTCTTTACAGGTTCTGCACCCTGAATCTTTCGTTCGGAGATAGCACATATGTTACTCACCAAAATGTGAGGGTGATCAATTAATCAATTTTTGTTTCTTCATAATAAATATCTTGTCATTTCCAAAAAATTAAATTTATGTCTTAAAACATATTAATTCTGAGCATTATTTAAGTTGTAAAATAGTGCTATGAATTTTCAAAAAGTTATTCTTTACATGTTCTTCTTTCGTTTGTTAAAAAAAACTTTAAATTTTTTGTGTTTTTCTGTCATCCTTATTTTTTTCCCAAATTTTATTTCTTTATCTATTGTTTTATTTATTTTTTCCCACCCGTTCTTTTTCCCCATTTCATTTCCCCCATTTGTTTTCTATTTTCTTTCTTTTCTCTTGACTTATTCTTTCTTTATTTTTCACACACAAAGTCTGTTTTCTGTTCCATTTATCTTGGATGAAAAATCTCATTGTACATCTTGCTAGAATACAACTCAAAATTGTAGAAACAAATAGTAAAAAAAATAACTGTAACTCATTAACCTTTAGCTGCTAAAGCGTATATATATATATATATATATATAAAATTAAACTTTCCCATTCACTTCTAAAGCGCTTCCGTCTGATTTTCTCTCCTCTGTGGCTAAAGACATGTTCACGTTATACATTGCTACTGTCACTGCTATGGTACATTCACTTTTGTGACCTAGAAAAAGAGTAGCTATTTTTAGCTCACCCCTCGAAAAAGTATGTGCAGCAAAAGGTTAAATACACATAATATAGAAAAAGAGACATTCATTTCACCTTTTTTTAATCTTTAATTGGGGACTGCCTAGAGTAGTTGATAGTGCTCATTGCTAGCTGTGAGGCCTCATGGGTAGTTCGAACCACTGTCCGGCATTTGTTGAGTCCCCTGGTCTTCCTCAGGCGATAACATAGTACCTCTGAATGGAGAAATCTCCGATGGCGAGGGAAAACTAATTACAAATACATTGAGCACCGCTGCCAGTGTAAAGTAATTTACAATGTACGCTCTGCCATTGTAGAAATTGGAAAAACAGATTTTCCTAAAATCAGTTCCCGAGATGAAACCGTCTGAGTTAAGCAAGGAAAAAAAAATCTTTAATTAATAGAATTAAAATGTTTGTCTATGATTTTATTATATGCCGTAGAGATGTTGGATTGTGGACAACAAAAATACGTGGCAGTGACAGACACCATGTACACAAGATTTCCAGAAATTTTTCTTATTCCTGCTCTGAGTAAAATAAATTAGAAAAGAAAGAGGAGGTTATTTCTTGTTTTTGTAAAAATCTGGAACTAATGTTTGACCATCAATCCCTTTCTTTTCAGAAAAATATGAAGCAGGATTAGCAGAAATGTGCCCTAAATCCCATACTCTTAGAAGTTGACAGACTTAGAAAAATGCTCATTAAGAAAACATTTTGATATTTGTAGATTTTTGTGTATGTATAATGAATATGTTGAATGGAAGTCAGAAAATAATGCACCTAATATTTTTTTCCAAAATGATTTGTTCAAAATAAATTAACATGTAGAACATTTCCTCTAAACATACTACTTTTCCCGCCCGAGTGGTTACCGGGACCAAATTTGGGTGTAAAGAATAGAACCACTGTTCCCACCACATGTCGTAAGAGGCGACTAAGCAGGTTTGGCTGAAATAGAGCATGTGTCCTAAACGTGTAGAAGTCTATGCGTTTAGGGACCTACCTAACCAATGTCAACTAACTGTTCTTGACAAAATCAAACATATCACAAGAGTGATTAAAATTGATCATATGAACGAACACAAAGCTACTTCTCCTTCGTTAGCCCACTATGAATTCAGGCTTAGTCAGGCACCTGGTAAGGCGCTTCTGACTAATTTCTACATGAAAGCCTTCTTTCCTCATTATCAGTGTCCCCCTTTATACAGCTATGCCTTCTATAACTTCAGAGGTTCTAAACATACTATTTTTCTACAACTTTTCTAGCCCTGAACAACATGTCTTGCCTCTACAAAGGGTTTTTTCCTGCTCACATTGCCATGTTCTTCATGTTTAATTCCCCATCATCAAACCTTGCTCCACATTGTACATTTTTAATTGGGTGCCACATCTGTAAGTGGACGAAAAAGATGAACTTATATGAAGCCAGATCAGGGATGGATGATGATGTACAGTTCAACCCAATTTGTCAATTGCCACCCTTGTTTTCTGATATGTGTTAGGGTATGCATTATCATGTTGGAGCAACAGTTCTGCTGAATTCTTGTTCTACTAAACTCTATGAACTGCTTATTGAGTTATGTTAGTGTTTTGATGTAAGCTTCAGTATTGATTATCTCATCTCCTGGCATCCCATCAACAAGAATTACATCATCAATGTCCCAAAAGACAGTGATCATAACCTTTCCAGCAGATTGGGTTGTCTAGAATTTCTTTCTTTTTGGTTATTGTGGAAGATGCCACACAATTGACTGCATTTCCTGCTCAGACTCAAAATGATGATGTACCCAGGTTTCATCACCTCTAACAATTTTGACAAAAATTGATCTCCCTCAACATCGAAGCTCTTAAAGCATTTCAGAACAAATTGTTTTCCTTTGAAATCTATTCTAAATTGCGAAACTGCGAACCCATCTTAATCAAACCTTTGAATATCCAAGATTTTTTAAAATTTGTAATCACACATTCCTTTGCTGATTGATAACTGCAAAGTCAATTAATGACTTATAATACATGTATAATTATAAATACTGACACTGCACTTCTTCTGAAGCTCCATTTCGACCACTTGTTAAACCACTCTTTGTGATCTGAGCCTAAAAGCGATTGTACAGTGTGCCAGTTATGCACCTACATGTAGCAAGCACATCCCATTCTGTGACACTTTTTTTGTTTACTAGGTAGTTTCCCTAGACCCTACCTCAGTCCCTCTTCGACCGCCTTGTAGGTAGCAGTGTTACTTCTTTGCTCCCTAGGCCCCGGCACCACACGGACGGACATCAGCGCTGTTCATCATTTCTGAACTGGTACATGAGAGAATGTCAGAGCACATAACATCATACAACTTCATCTTTTCACTTTCTGAAACTTCATCACTTATCTAAACGATAGCGTGCTCCTATCGGCTTCGCAACCTCCATACTCAGCATGTAAATGTTTGTGAATGTTCACCACAATTTTCTTTTACAACCAGAAATTTGATTACAATTGCTGTTTGTAACTAATTTATATAAATTAATCAAGTGCGTTTGCGCGTGGGCGATCATGTCTCTCACAACTCTCTTTGCTTGGTGCATGTAATCAGTTCTGATGTCAATATTTTGTCGAACCATGATGTCAGGTCATCCAACATCTTCTCCCTCTGTCTTCCACGATCTCTCCTTCCCTGAATTTTACCTGTAGTCACCAAATGTTCGAAACCTTCTCTTCGCATTATATGCCCAAAGAACCTTGATTGTCGATTCTTATTCTTTTGATAAGGTTTCTTTGTGTGCAGGCCTGATTTAAAACCTCCCCATTTGTTTTCTTACACTCACCATTTTTACGTTACTGTAGCTATTTAAATTGTCCAAATGTGATGCAATTTCATACAAACATTACAGATATTCCAAATTTGAAGTGTGCATAACATCATTTTTCCTTCATTATTCACTGAGGGTAAAAAATATGTTGTGTATTACTTTCTGACAGACTCTAGTAAGTTTGGAACTGACAATACAAATTGTGTGAGCAGAGTTAGATTAGATCTTGACATCTAGAATGAGTGTCTACAAAGTACAGTCAGTCTGGATGTATGTGTGGGTGTTGATGAAGGCAGTGTGTTGCCATGAGGCAGTGTGTGATGTATGATGGAGTCTGATGCCAAGGACAGACAGTACCGAAGCGAGTGTCTGTGATGTACAAATCATTGTTACCTGAAATATGCGTATACACACATATGCTAACATATTCTGAATTGTTACTATCATGATAAATAATCTTTGTTTAGTATAATGAATGTTTCAAAGTTTTGTAATTATATTTGTGATGGGACTGAATGATTCCTTCATTGCCTACATCAGCACTTGAATCACTGTTGTGGTCTAAGTTGACTTTAGATTGTTGTTGTGCTTCTCTGATGCAGAGTAGACACAGAACACCTGTAGATGAATGATTCATGCATTTTTTTTTTTTATCAGGCTTGCAGGTATGGCTGCTGTACAGAAGACAAACCGTCACTTTGTGGAGTTGCTGCTGTTGTGATAAATCTCTTACAATTCTAGATAAAGTTTCTCGTAATGATTCAACTCAATCATGCGCGTCATATTTGCTATATTGCATTTACCATATTCTGCATGTTTGTTCTACTTGTATCACTGTATCCTTTGTGTCTTGAACTTTCAGATTTTCATACTCTTTGTGACCGAGGCTCAAAAATAGAACATTTACCTTTACTAAGTAAGTTAGAAATTTGACCAAGAGGATTATGCCTGGTGTAGTCACCATGCTTGTAAAACTAATTACTGAGAAATTGCTCATTAATACTTTTTCTCCATAGAGTCTAACTGGTGAAGTCACGGGCTCATGCTCTAAGAATAAACAATGAAGGAAGATGGTTTTCACTAACACTTTACTACTTTTACTTACTTATTCCTCTCCTCGTGGAGCATAGGGCCTCAACAGTTGTTCGCCACTTTTCTTGGTCTCTGGCTGTTTTCTTTATGGTCTCCCAGGATAGTCGAGCACTCTTCAGTTCCTCAAGAAGATTTTGTCTCGAGGTCTGTTTAGGTGTCTATTTTTGTTTCCCTTGTGGGTTCCACTCAAGTGCTTTTCTAGTGAAACTCAACTGTGTCTTCTGTAGGGTATGCTTACTTCTTTTGATAGATCCACAATACTTTTCATTTTCATATTTCTTTGCTTGCCTGTGCGCCCTCTGGTGCAACAACAAATACACACTATTCTTACCTATTCTTGGTCATCCTCTGTATTATGTTACAGCTGTGATTCGTTTCTTTCAGTTCTTGTTCTACTTTTTTCCTCCAGGTTATCTTGGGCCTTCCACGTTTCTTATTTACTCTCTGTGTCCATATCAGTGCCGTTTCGTGACAGTTAGTCTCACATGTCGATCCAGCATCTCTTTTGGGTGATGTACTACATATTCTCTTGTTTACACTCATTTTGATATATATTTCATTATTTATTTGCTCTTTTTGTCTTCTTTTACTGCCCAATGACTTATTTGTTACTATATCTGTGAAATACAACCCAGTTTATATATTTTCTGGAGTATCCATATTTCAAATAATAAATTTACTTTTTTCATTGTTAATCAATGCTGATACTTCTAAATATTCATTGAGATTTAAATTACATGATACTCATATCTTTCTTGTTAAAATCTTACTTAATGTGCGTTTAATGTTGTTGATAATTTAAATGTCACTATGAACAAAAAAAGAAAGCATTGTTCAATACAATCTTTTCCAACATTATGCTATCAGTGCCAAACCTGGTTGACATCAAATAATAGAAGAAAATTAATCACGACAGAGATAAAGTATCAATGCAGAATTTTGGGGGTAACAAGAATAGACTGGTTTCAAAATGAAGAAATCAGGACATAGAGCGGTACTGACAATATCAGTACTGAACATCAAAACAACAAATTAAATGGTTGTGCCACGTGGCAGATTACCAACAGACAGTACGCCTGAAAGAGTAATGTTGCTCTTATACAATGGATACAAATAAAGGCTGGCCGTGCAAACGGTGGACCTCGGAGATAACAGAGGCGATGAAAGACACTGTTTATGAGCGCACACAAAGCCTGTACTAGAAATCTCTTATCCAGATGCTGTGAGACAAAACAGGATTAGAAAAAAGAAAGATGGTTAAATTGTGCATTCTCACTCATTCTGTCCCTCTGGAGTTCCAAATTATCAAAAAAACCTAAAAAT
>JADZMA010002814.1:0-10948 GCA_020796225.1 Arion vulgaris
AATATTCTATTCAGTTTGGTTATGAATACTTCATAACAAACTGATAACTCCCAATATCTGGAAGTTAATAATATATTTTAGCAGTCTTTATACAATGATTATTTAGTACAGACAGAAATATAGAGATATATATAAATAAATATCCATATATATTAGTAAATGGATTATGAAATATATTTTCAAACTGGATACAGATTTAGTGGATTACAAAACATTATCTTTATACATTGTAGTAGACAAATTATATATATTTTAAAAACACATACATCAGTGGACGGACAAAAAGAAATATATATTTAACTGTAATATAGCAGTGGAGAAATTAGAAAAATATTTTCAAACTGTATTCCACAGTGACGGACTAATGAAATACTTTTCCCAAACTGCAATACAGCAGTGGACAAATTATAGAAATATATTTCAAACTGTATACAGCAATGGACAAATTATAGAAATATATTTTAAAACTGTATACAGCAATGGACAACAAATAGCAATATATTTTCAAACTGCAATACAGCAGTGGACAAAAAAAATATATTTCAAACTGCAATACAGCAGTGGACAAATTATAGAAATATATTTTCAAACTGTATGCAGCAGTGGACAAATTATAGAAATATATTTTCAAACTGTATGCAGCAGTGGACAAATTATAGAAATATATTTTCAAACTGTATGCAGCAGTCCGAAACCTATATCAATTTTATTTTGGATGTCTGTGACTAATCTGACCCCACGCTATTTCTTCTGGAATTAGTTCAATTTCGACCAAAGGGAGCCCCTGAGCGAACTTTGCTGAGATATAAAAATATATTTTCAAACTGTATCAGAGTAGGAGCAAATTGAAAAAAATCTTAAACTGCATATGTAGAGGACAAATTATAGAAATATATTTTCTAAATGTATCAACGTGAACTGACTATTAAAATATATCTAAACTGAAAAAAATACCCCTCCATATTCCCCCTACCTTATGCGGTTGGAGGGTTTGTGTCCCTTTAGGACCCTTTCCCAGGCTATGTCGGCGGAGTCTAACTCTGGCAGGTCAAACCAAGCCGAGACAGACTGAAGGTGAAGCCAGACCAAAGGCGGGGAGCAGGATGGGCCTCATGGTGACAGTGCAGAACCCACCGGAGTGGAAAATGCTCTGTCAACCAACCCACCCCCAGCTATGGGACAAATATGTCCTCTCTCTCTTTGAGGAGGACATCCTTTTCTTGTCTTGTCTTCTACTTCTATGACACTTTCCCTTAAAGGAGTTAAACTACAGTGCCAGGGAGCACACTGCATAAAAGCCGGGTTGGTGAGCCGGCAACAGAAGGCTGAAGTCATCTAGAGTAGGATGACTCCAGACAAACCGGGAAGACAGATCTCGTCAGCAGGGACTCAACTGTCTAGAACAACCTCAAAAAAATTCTCAAAAACGGAATGTTCAGCCATATTGGGGGGGGAAATTTTCACACATAGACAACTCAAATGCATGCGCAAATATTTATAAACTGGTGCCACCACCAGGAAACAACCAGGTGGTGGTGGGACCGGACCCTGGAGGTCCACCCAAAACTACTGGCAGCCTGTTGATTTTTGCAAAGCCAGGGAGGACAGGAGTATTCACTACTGGCAGCAAGGACAAACTTTCACCTCAAAATTATGCAATGGAATGCAAAAGGGAAACCCAACAAAAAAGGAAGCTAGAGGACGTCTGGAGCAGAAAAGATTACATCTGCTGTACCCAAGAGGCGCACCTTTAACCCGGGGAAAAATAGATTCAGCATTAGGATTTGAAACCTTCCGTCAGGATAGGAAAATAGACATAAGGGTGGAGTAGTAACACTAGTTCGTAATTCCATGCGGCAGGTTGAACTCACAGGTCCAATCAGATGAGCACAGAATTCATAGCTGTTCAACTCCTTATCAACAACACTAAGATGACACTATACAATATATCTCACCACCCTCATTCAAACTGAGCTGGAAGCTATCAAGTTCAAGATGACAACTTGCTTATAGTGAGCTTAACAGCCTCCCCAAAGCTGGGGCTATGACAGCTAGATCCTCGAGGTGAAAGCCTTGAAGAATGGCTGATCCCCAACAGTCTAATTCTCAACCCCCCAAGTCCCCCAACATGTTACTCACGGCGGTGGCTTAACAGCACCCAGATCGGCTTTGCTACAGACATTTCCAGGAAAACCCGAAAGGCAAGTCTGCGACCAGTTGGAGGTAGTGACCATAGACCAGTGAAACCCCTATAAATAAACATTAACAAGGGGGAACTACAAACTCTGCCCTAGTTGGAATTACAAAAAGGCAGACTGGAAGCTATTCAAGAACTAGAGACAAGTACTGTAAAGAAATTAATCAATCAGGAAAAGTGGACAGAGATGACGTTATTCAATAAACCATTTTAGATCCCAAAAAGGCTATACCCAGGGGGAGGAAAAAAAACTACAAGCCATATTGGACACCAGAGATGGAAGTTCCCCATAGCTCGCTTTGCATGCCAAATACAATGGAACTCGCATAACGCAGAATGTAATGCAACACAATGAGCAAGGGCCCTTTATGTTAGAAAGAAACCAGCAGTGTAGAAAATCCTGGAAAGAAAAGACAGCCTTTTTGCATGGAAAAAGTTTCAAAAGTTGTGGAGACTTACAAAAGCCCTGACGATGACAACCCATCTAGAGGGAAAACAGTTCTCCAGCAAGGAGAACAACTCTACAGGAGCGAGCAGCCACCCTGATGGCCCAGTGTTACAAGCAAGAAAGCTCATGCTCAATAAGTCAGGAGCAAGGGAAAGAAGTCAGAAGTGAGATAAATCCCTACATTAAAAAAAGCAACAAGTGAACCTATGGAGGTAGACATCACTGACTGGCTGCAGAAGCACTGAAAAAGCTCAATCGTAAAAGGCCCGGGACCAGATGGAGTATCAACGACATGCTCAAACAAATGGGCCCCAATTGCAAAAGTCTTCTATAGATTTTTAACAATAGTTGGAGACAGGGAGAGTCCAGACATCTGGAAAAATGCCACAATCCACCCAAATTTTTTCAAAAGTGGAAAAGACAAAAAGGACCCAGAGAGCTACAGACCTAAAAGTTTGCTAAGTTGCACTGCAAAACTGCGGGAGAGAGTGATAACCACTAGACTCCAGTGGTTTTAGAATCCAACCATAAACTGGATCCAGCCCAGACAGGCTACAGGCAGCATAGAAACACTGATGACCAATGGCATTATTTTGAAGGACATAGAAAAGGGCTTCCAAGAAAAAAAAAAACCCTCACAGTGTTCTTGACATGTCTGGGGCCCAAAAGTCTGGAAAGATGGTTTGCTACTCAAGCTCTTACGCAGTGGAATACGGTGAATGTCTATTGGATAAAGATTTTCTCCATAGACAAGCATCTGTAAAATTGGATGGAGTCACAGTCCCAGATTAAAATTTAAAGGGCAGGAGTCCCACGGGATGCGTACTGTCCCCATTGTTTTTCCCTGGTATATATTAATGATCTGCCACAAACTCTGCCCAGACATGTATCACACTCTCTCCATGCTGATGATCTAGCTGTGGTACACCTCCGAGTTTCTGGGTCCTGCCATCTTTAAACTCAAGGCCAGCCTGAACGGGCGTCATAATGTGGGAAAATAAATGGGGTCTAGAAATAAACCGGAGCAAAAACTATAGAAAGCGTTTCTCATTTCAACAAAGGAAGAACACTTCAGACTGAAATTTACGATGATATCGTTCCCGTTCCCATACTCCAACCTTTTGGGAGTTAAGCGACAGTCGTCTGACATGGAAACATCACATAATGGAACAAACAGAAAGGCTATGAGGAAACAAAGTGTGATGCGAAAGCTGGCTGGAACTACCTGGGAGCTGATATTCAGATCCTGAGTCAGAGTGTACACTGGTGCAGTTAGACCACCTGAAATCATCATCGACATGGATATCAGCAGCCCATTCAAACAAATCGATACTGGAAAAAACACAAAACAGGTTTCTTTTTATTTTGGAGATGAAATCTACACCAATTGTAAGAAATGGAAAAGGCAGCCCAACATCCACCCCTTTGGGAAGACAGAAGAAGGAAAAAGTGATTCTACAGACTGAAAGGATAAAAAGAATGCCTCACCATCCACTGCATGAAAAAAGGGCGGCTAGAACAAAGAACAGACTAAAGCGTAAAGTCTAAACCACAAAGCAAAGAAATAGAGAAAGGGTATGACTTGGAACTACTAAATCAAAATTTCCCAAACCCTGAAGAATTGCTTTTGATCACTGGGAACCAGACTCAGTACCCCTAAACTTCTCAACCTCCATCCCTAAATTATTAAGCAAAGATGCGGAGCCTAATCTAGTGAAAAAAGCAATTACAATGGAACATCTCCATTACATGTTTCAGAGACAGCTGGATAAGAATTTAACAGATGGATGGCAATGGAGCAACCATGAATGGTGGAGCAGGAGTGTACATTGGTACCCGATGCTCCACTGTGTCTTAGGGCTCCACTGGAAGAATATGTTCCAACTACAAAGCAGAACTTTTAGCCCTTCTGATGGCAGCACAGCACATGAATAAGCTGCAAGCAGCTGCAACAAGATGGATTTCTTACAGACTCATTGTCAGCTATAAACCCTGGAGGCTAAATCCACTGACAGCACAGTACAAAAACTACAAAAAGAACTTGCTCAGCTTTCAGAAAAAACGAAATTCACTTGCAGTGGTTCCCTCTCACTGTGGCATTGCAGGCAATGAGAGTGCTGATGTCTTAGCAAAGGAGGGCAGTGCCAAAAGGCTAAAATTTTCCAACCCTTGTCTTTTCAAGAGGTCAAAACCCTCATACAGAGAAAATCTGCATGAACTGGAAGACAAACACTGGAATGATTATGGAAAAGACTCCCCCAAAGACCAAAACAGAACAGACCAGGTCATTATATTTACTCCGGACACTGCAGACTCACAAACACTTATCAGACTAGGAATAAGTCAAACAGCTCTCTGCCAGTGTCAGCAGGCAGAACAGACACCAGAGCATATCCTGCAAGACTGTCCCCTTCTGTGTGAGCTGGGAACAACATGTGGCCACCCAGTGACCTGAAAACTAAACTTTGAAACCTGACAGACCCCGAAGCTGTCCTGCCCAGTTTGTGGTTCACAAAAATTGCGCATGACCAGAGATCGCTGAAAGAAAAAAGAAGAAAAATAAATACTAATATATTTTATATATATATATGTATATATATAAAAAATGTCACAGTGGTTTGGAGAAAACAGTAATGGAGGGGATAAATCCTGAAAAATGAGATGGGACAGCCAAATAATAGGGCAACAGGACATTACAGAAAGAACATACACATGCATTAAGAATGACCTTTTGAAACAGAGCTACTGAAAACATCAAAAAATCCCTTAAAAAGAGAAGAGGAAAGCCGTTAGAGAAGGCACCCGATATGCCCTAACTAAACCTAACTCTGTCAGACAAAGAGTTACATGGACATCAGGGCTCCCAACGACCACTTTGAAAGATCTAAGTCAAACTTGGAAATCGCGAGGCTGTCTATATGGTTGAGGGATGCCTGTAAAGGGTTATATAGGCCCGCAAAAATCAGTCAGAGCGCAATACAGGCGCATGACTACGCCTGGTAATAGCGGGTGATGAAAAAAAGAAAAAAGAGAAAGAAAAAATACAGATATCATACCAGACTAGAAGATGAAGAACAATGGGTTAAGACAATATATCTCAGAAACTGAAATATCTTCACATTAAAGTCAAAATGGTTAGGAAGAGCAATAATGGAGGTATGGTTTCAAAAGATGATCAAGAAAAAAGTTGGCTAAATGACATTAAAGTAATTTGTACATGACAAGGAAATGGTGGATACATTAAAGTAATCTTGAAACAACAATAGATATTAATGAACTGCAAGCAATTGAAACTCTTAAATGTGGGCTATGATGAAAGGATCGACCTGCTTCTTCTTCGACCACTTGTTTAAACCTCACTTGTATGTGATCTGAGCCTAAGAGCGAATGCCCTTGTGCCAGTTATGCGCCTACAAGTAGGTCAGCACATTCAATTTCTGCAACTCTTTTTTTTTTACTAGGTAGCTTCCTAGGGCCCTCCTCAGACGCCTCTTATGACATGTCTTGTAAAGGGCGTGTGTTACTATTCTTTGCTCCCTTGGGGCTATGGCAAACCACAGTTTGGTCGACCTGCAAAGGATAGACCACAAAAGACATCATGTTGAAATATATAATTTCCTTTCATAACTATAAATGGACACTGTAGACACAACTGTATGTCTTGCACATAAGATCAGTAGTAATGATTATTACATTTACTTGTGCTGATCTGGAGTCCCGTCGAGGAGGATAAAATAGGATCACTTCCCCTTACAGAGCATGCAGTTGATGATGATTTTAAATAGCAAAATAGGGAAAAGCTAAAGAAAAAAAAAACATTTAACTATGGTTACTGTTTTGGATCCTTTAGTTGGTCAATCCTATGAACACATTTGACCCCAAATACAAAGCTCGGTTACTGGTTACTAAAACTATGTCATCCACTTGGGCAGACCTATAGGTGTACAGTCTTCCCACAGATGTAGAAGGATATCATACTGATGGTTCCTGTGACCTGCTGGTTAAATACACTTCTCTCTCCCCTCAGTCATCCAGTTTACTAGTACAACATGTAAATTCAAACTACTTAAATGCTGAATTGATTCAATGTCAATTTTAGTTTATCCAACAGGAGGCCACCAAAAGACAGAAAACATCCCCTTTCCCTCCTAAACTCCTGACCTCAATGCTCTTCATTGCACAAACACTGCATGATCAGGACAGTAGATCCATGTAGCTTCTGGAGGTTGGAAACCACCATAGACAACATCCCTGATACTGCAACTTGCCATTCTAGATTTTCAGAAGCATCAACTGAAAGTCAGATACACCAAGGCCCAGTAAAAGAGCCACAGAGGGCAAGCATTGGCCTCAACCTCCATCCCTACATTGCCCAAACTCACATTCATTTCCCAAGAATCGTGGTGGTTACCGGGGGCCCCAAAATTTAGGGTGTAAAGAATGAACCACTGTTACCTGCCACCCACATCGTAAAGGGGACTAAGGAGGGTTTGGTTGAAATCGGATGCACATGTCCTAAAACTGTAGAAGTCTTGATGGGGCTCAAACCAATGTGCAAAATATACAGTTCTTGGCAAATATCAAAATATAACAAAGAGTGTTAAAAATTGGTAAAAAACGCAAGAAGATTTCAAGAATAAATGCTACCATTTACTGGAATCTGCCTTCCCCTTTCAGTAGAGCCACAACTGTTGTCAACCTTTTAAATTTTTTTCAGTCTGGACCATCAACAATGCCTTTATCGTGCCTTAACATCATAATATTTGAACAGTGGATGTCTCTGGTCTCTGATCAGCAGTAACCTGTATATATGCTTTGGTTTGGGTGATTGCCTGGTGGGAACACAGTGACAATGCCAAGCACATATCTTATCCCCACAATGGCATATCTCTGTGCAGCAAGCATTATACACATGCCTTCATTCTGAATGCGTTCAGTGTTCATTTCGATCATGAGGATCTCTTTTCATTACCATCAGTTGTTTGCTATTATCTATTGTTTTTTTATGAAGACAGTAGTAAATTGGTTACTGTAAAATGTATCTGGAACAAATGAAAATAAAACTATAATACCAGCATATGTGAAAAAATAAAAAAATGTTTCATAGTTACATCAGAAATAAATAATAGGGGACAGCATAATCACAAGAATAGAAGCATTCTGAAATAAGAACAATAAAAAATAACATTAATTCCATACATTTTCTATTGAAACAATATGCTAAAATATCAAATTTTATTGTAAAAAAGTGTACATGGTTGATCTGGTAGTAAGTCAAAAAAATTTATAGAAAACAGAACAAAAAAATTTGGGTGTTTGTAAATGGGATCAAAACAATGGGTTTCTTAGACTTGTGATTTACAAATATTAAAAAAGCAAAAAAATGAAAAAATGTCTTTCAGTATCAAAATATCAACATTGATCATGTGAACAAAATCAATTTTCAGACAAGTACATCGCATACATTAGTTAAAATATGGATATAGTTAGTGACTAGTATTACAAAATATAAATGTGGTGACTAGTATTACAAAATATAAATGTGTACTAGTATTACAAAATATAAATGTGGTGACTAGTATTACAAAATGTAAATGTGGATTGGGGCATAGGCCCTCAACCATGCCAAGTCTTCCTATCTCTAGCTATCTCCTGCAGCTCTTCTTTATATTGTTGATCTCCGCATCCAAATCTCGTCTCCATGTATTTCTCGGCCTCCCCTTCTTTCGCTGTCCCTCGGGTTCCAGGCAAGGACCCTTCTTGTTATATTCCCCTCCGGTTTTCAAAAGTGTGTCCTATCCAGCGCAGCATCTTTTTAACCTGTTCTTTCACTGGAATCTGCCTTGTTCTCTCCATAAGTTCCTCATTTGTGACCCTATCATACCATCTTTTTCCCTCTATTCTGCGCAGACACCAGTTGATGAATGTTTGCAATTTATATGCTATTGTTTTAGTTGTTCTCATGTTTCGACCCATACAGTACACAACTAGTACTACAAAATGTAAATGTGGTGACTAGTACTACAAAATATAAATGTGGTGTAGATTACACTAACTACTTTAGAAGTACACTGCCCGAGTGGTTACCGTGGCCCAAATTTGGGGTGTAAAGAATAGAACCACTGTTACCTGCCACGCATGTTGTAAGGGTCAACTAAGGAGGTTTGGCTGAAATCGGATGCACATGTCCTAAACGTGTAGAAGTCTTATGTGTTTAGGGGCCTACCAAACCAATGTGAAACATATACATGTTCTTGACAAAGATCAAACATATCACAAAGAGTGATTAAAATTAGTCATAAAGAACGAACGCAAAGAAGAAGACTAGTATTACAAAAAAATGAATGTCGTTACTCAAGTCTGTTGCAGAGTGTCACTTTCATCCAAGACACCGAAAAACTCCCAGTCTCTACAACTTCTCCCGCCTACTCCAGCGTCATGTTCAAGGTTTCTTTATGTCTTGCTGCCACTGTCATCTTGCTACAGAAAACAATGCCTTCCATTACCATTCTCTACAAACCACTCTGACGTTTAACTCGACCAATATATTTCATCTTATAGTTAGTTAGTTTGTTCCTTTCGTGCCAAAGGCGGCGGCACATAGAGGCAGAGTTTTAGATCTCCATCTTATACATGGTGACTAATACTACAAAATATGGACGGATACACATTTGAAGTGATACTTTTCAAGAAAAATACATTTGATAATGAATTATGTTTTTAAAGAAAGGTCTGAATGAGATGCACAAACAAATAACATTCTGTGTTCCCTCAAACTTTCTCTTGGATAATGTTATTAAATATTTGTAAATAGCATTCATGAAGTATTCAAAAACATATATAATTGACAAAGATTTGATGCAACTTAGTTGCTGATGTCATATTAGAAAATATATAAATTGACAAAGATTTGACTGCATCTAATAGTTGCTGATATATTAGAAAATATATATAATTGACAAAGATGTGACTGCATCTAATAGTTGCTGATATATTAGAAAATATATATAATTGACAAAGGTTTGACTGCATCTAATAGTTGCTGATGTCATATTAGAAAATATATATAATTGACAAAGATTTGACTGCATCTAATAGTTGCTGATATATTAGAAAATATATATAATTGACAACGATTTGACTGCATCTAATAGTTGCTGATATATTAGAAAATATATATAATTGACAAAGATTTGACTGCATCTAATAGTTGCTGATGTCATATTAGAAAATATATATAATTGACAAAGGTTTGACTGCATCTAATAGTTGCTGATGTCATATTAGAAAATATATATAATTGACAAAGATTTGACTGCATCTAATAGTTGCTGATATATTAGAAAATATATATAATTGACAAAGATGTGACTGCATCTAATATGTTGATGTCATATTAGAAAATATATAATTGACAAGGTTTGACTGCATCTAGTTGCTGATGTCTATTAGAAAATATATATGACAAAGGTTTGACTGCATCTATAGTTGCTGATATATTAGAAAATATATATAATTGACAAAGATGTGACTGCAGCGAATAGTTGCTGACATATTAAAAAATATATATAATTGACAAAGATTTGACTGCATCTAATAGTTGCTGATGTCATATGAAAATATATAATTTACAAGATTTGACTGAGCGAATAGTTGCTGATATATTAAAAATATATATAATTTACAAGATTTGACTGCATCTAATAGTTGCTGATGTCATATTAGAAAATATATAATTAAAAGATTTGACTGCAACTGATAGTTGCTGACATTTAGAAATATATATGATGACAAAGATGTGACTGGAATAGTTGCTTTGACATATTAGAAAATATATATAATTGACAAAGATTTGACTGCAGCGAATAGTTGCTGACATATTAGAAAATATATATATATGACAAAGATTTGACTGCAACTAATAGTTGCGGACTGACAAAGGCTTGACTGCATATAATAGTTGCTGATGTCATATTTTTCAACAATTGCAAAACAATTTCAAAAGTTGCTAAAGAAAGAAAAACTTTGTTCAGCAGATACAAATAATTAACAACTTGAGATTCTGTTATTTTTTCTCTAATTAAGTAACATGATATTTCTTACATTAGTTATAAGAAGAAAAAATCCAGATACAATGAAAGAACAAATATTACATATAAGACAGCAGTAAAAAGCATATATTTTTTAACTGCTACTATTAACACTAATCTAGTATGGAACTCAACAATTTTCTCACTAGGAACTAAGTTTAGAATATTAAAATGTTTATCTGTTTTTTGTGAAAGTTTAAAAGTTTAGGGGAT
>JADZMA010002815.1:0-10948 GCA_020796225.1 Arion vulgaris
AAAAAAAAATGAAATTAAAATAAAAATTTAATAATTTTTATGGATGATAATAAAATAATAAAGGGCCCATATTTTTAAAATATTTAGAAAATAATATTAGCAAAATGGAGAAGAATATCAAAAATGTTTATGCCGATTAGCAAAGTAAGGGTTAATGATAATAAAGTTGATAAACAATGTGCAATGCCCAAAGCCATAGAAATTCAAGGATTTGCCAGCTTAGACCAAGATTTTTGGTGTGCAAACAGACACGGTTGACTACAGAAACCCTGATCCTTTATTTGGGGATCTAAATTAAAGTACTTAGAAGTGGTAAGGTTTACCTGAATGACAAGGACTCTGTGATAAGGAAACTTCATGCAAAATCAGAGGCACTATGGACAATTTTTATAAAGCCCCCCAATTTGTGTGGAAAGTCAAGTTTCTGTAAACTTTATTTGTTCAATAAGGATAAAAGAAGAATAAGAACTGGCAATCAAGATCCTTAGGATATAAGGGAAGAGAAGGTTTAGAACATTTGCGACTACAGGTCAAATTTAGGAAGAAGATATCGGAAGAAGAGGGAGAAGATGTTGATGGTCTGAATCAGGGTACATGATCGACGCAATGATACATGCACCAAGCAGAGAGAATTGTGGAGACATGATCACCTATTTCGCAGGCAGCACTTGATTGATGGAACATCAGCTTCTGTGGGAAACCAGTTATTTAATACAAATTTAAAATCTGACTTGATCTATGATTTTTAGACATGACAAGTCACCAAGAACATCACATCCAAACTACAAACATTCACCAACAGATGTCTCCATCATATACCCATCGGGTGACAAAAGTATAAAACAGAAACTAATACAACGGGAGGTTAGGTGAGAAAGTGGTAATGGACGGGGTCCCCTTCAGGAAATAAATTCACAAATATAACTAGACATCTACTTGACTGGAACCAACATGGAAATAGAAGAATAGGATGATCTATAACCTAGTAAAAAATGATAGAAGAGATGGTCAGATCTACAAAAGGAAAGCTAAAGATGGTTTTGAAAAGAATTTGGAGAGAAGGCTGCAGTCTTGTGTTTCCCTAATAAAAATGACTAGAGAATAAGCCTTACTGAATAGACTGATATTATTTTTGTGTAATAGAAAATGGAAACAAGTCAACATCTCAGAAGTGTGTGTTTTCTTTCTTTATAGTCTTGTTTTCGTGTTCAAGATTGGGAGTAACAGATAAATATCAGGGTTAATTTCAATGAAAAGGATACAGAAAGGGCAGTTGACAATCGATAAGAGTAGTCTGGTGTTGCTTTACAGAATTATTTAAATAAAAATGATACTAAAATTTTACCTATTTCAAAATTGAGCCAGCATAGAGTTTAACACTGGTCAAGATCGCCTGGGTAAGAAGAGATCAGTGCACACATGTTTATTCAACAAAGTGCAATGATGATAGTTCTATCACTCAATCAATCAACAACTTAGAGAAAGAAAAAGAGATAATACAGTGATAAAATGAGCAAGAATACACAATTTGGTAATATGAAACATTATCATCATCAGGTGCCGTCTCCACATCGAAGGTGGCTGCAATGAATCTCCAGCATCCTCTGTCTTTCGCCTTGGTGTTGCAAAACTGCAGACAGTAACCTGTCCATTTCTTAAAGTTCTCCCACTTATCTCTGGGCTCTTCTCTTCCTCAACTTTCCCTCTAGAAATGTTTTATCATGGTGTCATGCCTTTTTATGTGCCCAAAATACTTTACTTGTCTAAATTTTATTTCTCTTAATAATTGTTTCTTCATGCCTAGTTTTCCTAAAACTTGTTTATTTGTCTGTTTTTCTGTCCATGAAACTCTGCCTATTCTTCTATATATATGAAACAGCTGATTTAAAATAGAACATGAACCCCCAGCAATGAGTTTTCCCCTTTTCATAAGTAGAGGCGCTGAGTACCCGGCTTTCTTCAGACCCAGAAACCCCAACAACTCTAAGCCCATAGTGCTATGCCTAGTACTGGAGACCCCTACTCAGGTAGGGTCTATTGGTCATCACTGCAGTATCCTCCCATTTCTAGCGAGAACCTCTAAAAACATAACTTATTGACCACTATTTGGGTTTTAGTCCAGGATCCACTTCCACGAGTGCACAAGAACCACCTGTTGATCACTCTGTGTGACCTATTTGTGATTGTCGCCAGAGAGATTACAGAGCGACAGCTGTACTGACAGACAATTGTATCTACTAGAAAAGATCAATTTTCGGCTGTTAAATTGGCATGTTTGATCTGAGTATGCGCATCTTGTGGATGTCGTTCTACGAGTGTAGGACAATCACGTCTGAAAAGTGCCCTTGTCAATGTTTGTACGAAGACGCCCTTGTATTCTTTGCCATAATTTTCTAGCCACTGTAAGGTTATTTCGGGAGACATTCTCATTCATTTTATGATACGTGTCGGCACTTGGCAATTTTTAATCTGCATTTTCCTGGGAACAGGAGACACTGGACTGGGCGGTACACAGATAATCGAGGGTTGTTTCATTAAGCAACAACGCAACTTAGATTTTGTGCTCGCAACATCATCCACCCCAGTTCTTTCCGATGTTAGTTTTACCAGCACAAAAACGCACTTTCATATTTTGCACTAGTGCAACAGTACTTTGCCAAGTTGTTCCAGGGTGGGCAGTTTTGTTAGGCATACACAACTTTAAACTTACAGAGTAAACTTTGAGAACGCCAATCTTACAAATAAATATACCTGCGCTGGCCTCCGTTGAGGAGTTTACTGCAATCCTTCCTTGTGTCACCACGACACGCAAAGTGTTCTCAAAAACACTTACAGAAGAAGGAGAAAAGTGATTCTACAGACTGAAAGGATCAAAAGGATATCCATCCAATGCATGAAAATGGGCTAGAACAAAACAGACTAAAGGCATGTCTAAACACAAAGCAAAAGAAATAGGAAAGTCATACATGGAACTACTAAATCATAATTCCATACCTGAAGAATTACTTTTTGATCACTGGGAACTAGACTCAGTAGCACTAAACTTCTCAACCTCCATCCCTAAATTGTTACGCAAAGATGCCGAGCCTAATTTAGTCAAGAAAGCAGCTACAATGGAACATCTCTATTACATGTTTCCAGAAGACAGCTGGATAAGAATTTACACAGATGGATCGGCAATGGAGGCAACTATGAATGGTGGAGCAGGAGTGACATTGGCACCCAGTTGCTACTACCGTGTCTCTAGTAGCCACTACTGGAAGAATATGTTCCAACTACGAAGCAGAACTCTTAGCCCTTCTGACGGCAGCACAGCACATGAATAAGCTGCAAGCACCAGCAGGCAAGATGGTATTTTTTATAGACTCACTGTCAGCTATACAAGCCCTGGAGGCTAAATCTGCTGACAGCACAGTACAAAACCTAAAAAGAGAACTTGCCTGCTTCAGAAAAGGCAGAAATTCACTTGCAGTAGATTCCATCTCACTGTGGCATTGCAGGCAATGAGAGTGCCGATGTCTTAGCTAAGGGGGCAGTGCCAAAGAGCAAATTTACCAACCCTTGTCTTTCAAGAGGTCAAAATCCTCACACAGAGAAAATCTGTCAGACTGGAAGACAAACACTGGATATGATTATGGAAAAGACTCCCCAGACCTAAGCAGAACAGACCAGGTCATTATATTTCGACAAACGCACCGGACACTGCAGACTCAACAAACACTTATATAGACTAGAATAAGTCAAACAGCTCTCGCCAGTGTCAGAGGCGGAACAGACACCGGAGCATATCCTGCAAGACTGTCCTCTCCTGAGCTGAGAAGCAACATGTGGCCACACCCAGTCAACCTGAAAACTAAGCTTGGGAAGCCTAAGCTGACGCCCAGTTGTAGGTCCACAGTAATTACGATGATCAGAGATTGCTGAAGAAGAAACACTTGCAGACAATTGTGGAGTCGTACCAGAACCGCTGGATCGGATCTATGGATTCTTTGCCCCTGGTAGCAATCAAATGTGCTACAGACGACTGCTCTTCATTTGTCTAGCAACTTTGCAATCAGACATCGGACAGGAGATGAGATCATTCAGGATTTTAGACCTGTGTAACATGACATGCGTGACTACTACCATACCTTCCCTCGTCCCTACCCTCTTACAGACAGGATCCTGTATTTCAGGGCCACACATGGAGGTGGGTAGGGTCTTGGTCAGTGTCAGCTCACTGACCCTGGCACACTGTTATCCCTTTATGTTATTTGCACCATGGCCCATTGATACAACACAAACACTAGTGTCATACCAGAAATCAAGACATATCAGCAAAATACAGAATTGTGAAGGAAACAAGCTCACAATAAACACTCCACAAGATCAAATCAGCAGACTAAATAGAAACTAACCACAAATACTTTGCCTCAGCACAGGACACCTGCAAGGCTCAACCATCAGCATGCATAGAATAAAGCCTGTTCACAGTGTGCATGCTAGACTGAAAAGGTCTCCAGACTGCAGTCCTGTCCATCATACATACACCAACAACATGGCCTCATGAACAGCTTTTCAGAGAAGCTTTGGGAACTCCCGAGGAACTTAACTGACACGCAGCTTCACAACCCATTGCATAGTTGAGACAAGCATACGAAACTGAACACAAAAAAGAAGAAACTAGAACATTTTAATCTCCGGACCTGGAAAAGATCATGGAATGATAGATAATGAAATCGGTTACATTTTAATACCTTGAAGATTGATGGATGGTTTGATATCAATGACAACAAGACCAGGTTGCAACAGTATTTACAAATTTATAATAAATTAACATGTCTTCAATGAACAGCAACATTTACTATTCATCATCCAATAATAACTTGTCCTGAGCAGAATGTTGCCACTCTAACAGTCCTTACATCTGCAGCTGCATGTTCAAACTGTCACATCCTGAATCCATCTTCTGTGGTCTTCTTCTTCTCTTTGCTGGATGTCTCCTTCCAATGGTCTTCTCCAACCCTTGGCCTGTTTCTTCTTCACCCTTCGCACTAGGAGCCCAGAACGACACGGTATCATGTGTTGTTTACTTCCCAGTGTTTCTCTGGTCTTCACTTGTGACTGCTGACTCTGAGAGCCACTATGGCTTAAAAATCACTTGAACTTGATACCTGACTACAAGCCTTCAAGAAAGCTAAAACTACTAAACTATTGTAACTCTACAAATGAAATGTGGTCAAAGATTTAATATACTAACCATCTAAACTAAAAATAACTCTAGTATTAAACTGCTGCAAAGCAAAGTGGATGACGTGAATATTACAAATAAAGAGGAAACAGACAAAATTGGAGTTCATAGAAATTAGCAAACAAATATAGAAAAGAGATGGAAATTTAGCTAAAACAAAAATATTTTAAATCTTACCGATGGGAAAAAAGAACACAATAACAATTTACAAACAAATAAATGACCAGGAAAATGAACGTCTATAAATACAGGATGCTGACAATCCACTAAGAATGATTATAATGAGACAAATATATAGAAAATATTTGTACAATCTGATGCTAGACCTGAAATAAACATACAACCAATGTGAAAGGCCATCAATACTTGCAGCGAAGTGAGGATGCTATACAGGATATGAAAAAGAGAGACTCAAGATGCATAAGACTCAAGCTAAGCACAGTGGCTGGCCAGGTTCTTCTACATCTAAGTAAGACAACAGTCTGCTCTAGCAAGTTAATGTGCAAAGACTAAGTAGGCAGACTACAGCAACTGAATGCTGCATAAATGTAGTGGAAAAAGTCTAAATTTACATAAATGTTATGGCCCATGCCCTGTGATGACCACTCATGTAAGTGCAGTGCAGGGCTTTGTCTCGAAAGGACCTCCTGCTAGAAGTCCTTTTCAGCTGCTCATTAAAGCAAAGAGCAATGAAATTAGAGTGAATCCTGAAAGTAGTGACAGCAAAGATATGACTACAGCAAAGAAAATATGTAAAAATATCAAGAATGAAGAGAAATATGGAGATTTGCAGAGACTCAACTAAACAAGAGTATAGTGTCAGCTCTTCATGTCGGCTGTCACTGCTATCTTGTAACACTCTCAGTGTCAGCATCATATCAAGCTCCAGTGTTATCGTGAATACACCCACAGTGACAGTGCTGTCATTGTCAAGCTCTCAGTGTCAGTGCTATCAACGAAAGCTCTCAGTCAGAATTATAATCTTACTAGGGTGTGTAATGTCAATGGATCAAACTTTCTGATTGGATGTTTAATGGTACCACTTGACTCGAAATGAAGTTTGTCTTCATTATTTGAGGTAAGGGTAATATGTTGACTTGAGCTCACGCTCCAGGGAAGAGCCAACAGTAGATGAAATTGATACAAAGCAGCTGAGAAAGTGACAATGTGATGATATTTCATTAAGAAAGTCCAAACTTTCTTGTTTGTGATCAAGTAAGAAATGCTGAAGTTCTGTGCAGTCAGAGAAGAAACATCAGAGTAGTAACAGATTTTAAAAAGTATCTACACAGTGAAACACTTCCAACCAACAGAGCTACACAGAGTGGTGAGACAGTAGGAATTGTGCCAATGTTGCTATAAAATAATAGGTTTGGTCTGACATCTGATGGTGCTAGTCCAGCTCAATCAACTTTGAATAATAGCTATCTTCTCTTTGATGATAATTTGATGAAAAAATATGGGTTTAAATATGACATACTAGTCCTTCTCTTGAGCAAGGCTTCAATGCAACTTATTTCATCTTTCATAAAATGTTTCACAATTGAAATGAAATTGCTGTTTTTGGTTATCCTTCATGCTGACGTAAACGTCTGTCTTGAATCCAGCAGAACTGATATTGGATCAACAAACACATTCTAGAAGCCAGCATCAATGAGAGAGAACCATCATTGTTTTGACAGTTGACATTGCTTCCAGCTTTGATCAAAGTTGTTATAATTTCTTTAGTTTGTTCGATGTAGTGGGTAAGGGCATTAAAGATGCAGTATTTCCATTCACATCTTTATATTCACATCAGCACCATGATCTACCATTCTTGTACTATTTTAAGTTCTTTCATTCATCACAGCAAGCATTGCAGACATTCCAGCTCATGGTTTTGAAAATGAAAGGTCATTCGTGTTTTGGCAGACTGAAGTAATATTGACCATTTTGTGAACTAGCTAAAAACATATGTATAAGAGCAGTATTACCATCATCATCTTGATCATTTAAATTAGCACTATAGTCTAATAATAATGCAGAGGACCTACTGAATTTAAAAGAACGTTAATATTACACAGTGATTTACTATCATAACTTTCATTGACAGAGACTCATTTTCTATACATACTTTAACAGCCCTCACTTTAGAAGAATCATCCCAGCGAATGTCTGTCATTGTAGATAATAAATTTACTTGCTTAACATTTGCCTCTTCTAATTAGAAATGAAGCAAGCTATCTTTGATGCCTCTAGGTGTTCTGCCTTCTAACTGGATCCATTGACATCAGTACCAGCATCAAGAATTTGTTCAATAATTTCCAGATTTTTGTATGCAGCAGAGATTAGTAACTCGTTTTCTTGTGAATCTATTTCTGAGATATAGTTCAATTTCTTTCTGTATGTTTCCATGGAGAAGTTCATGCACTTACCATTTGTGAACACAACAATTGTAAGTGCTTCTTTGATGTCTATTTTTGCACCATTTTGAATCAGAAGTTTTGCACATTCTATATGTCCATTTCTGAGAGCAGTAAGGTGATGAATCATAGAAAGTGATAGGCTAACATTTGTGTTATATTTAGAAAAGTTGAATGATGTCACATTTACAACTTGCAGCTTTTATCAAAGCCTCTTCTTGAATGTCAGTAATATCATCATTCTGAATGTCAGTAATGTGATGAGATTGCTTTTGCTGATCAAAATGTTTACATAGAAACTGAACCAGTTTGTATTGTCCTCGCTCAATAGCAACATACAGTAAACGAGAACAATTTTGCCACATTATGTCAATTTCTGCTCTATATTTCAGGAGACTTTGAATCATTGACATTTCATTGTCCCTAATAGTTGTTACATTATTTATTATAAAGTTATCTATTATTTTTTTAATTGCTTTCCATATATTCTTCCTTTTCATTCATGTCTGAAAACTGACAGTCCAACAAGATATTAAATGACTCTATGTCACATGTTTCATAAGCTGCTGCTAATGGTAAACCACTTTCTGCATGTGTTTTGAAAAGTTTCCAAATATTTCCAATCCCATATTTGTCAAACAATTATTTGCTTGTCTCCCCTTTACAGTTCACAGATTCTTCGACTGCATAAAGTTTTCAACAACAGGAGTAAAATCATTACTTTTAATTTGTTTCGAATGTTTGTCCAGTAATATTTTCACAGTATCAATATCCATGACATCTAAAGCTTTCATGAAAACTGTATACCCATCTTGGTTCTGATGATTAATGTTGATTCTTCTTGTGCTAGGAGAACCTTCACCATCTCTGTGATCCTGAAGGTCTTATGGCAAGAATCAAAGCTCGTATTGCCTGTAGAATCACAAGTATTGATATCTGCCTCTTCTAAGAAAGTTAAAATATCGAAGAGCTTACATCTGACACTCTAACATCAAGGTGGTTTCCATTTGTGTCCTTGTATTGACATTTGCACCAAGACAACAAGTGCCTGATAATGTATTTGTGTCCATGTTGACAAGCTGCTATTAGTGCATTATCTAGTTCATCTTAGAGAAAGGGTGATTCTCTAGCAGTTCAATGACTTGACAAAGTGTTCCTGATGCAATGACATTCAGTAGTGTTCTATGAACTGCTCTTATGTCCTGAGTTGCATTTCCTTGTGTTTCCTTCTTCTCTGTTGTACCTTGCACTTATTTATGGACTCTGATGAAACAAATCCTCATTCAAAGAGAGGACATTTCCAACATCTGAAGAATCTTGTTGTTTGATTGACAGATCAGATGACAAATATGTTATTGATTCAGCTAATGAGGTCGTTCTACAGCATCACTTGATTCTGATGCGCCTCGCTGTAACTGTGAGTACAATGACCTGACTGTTCCAGGCAATGTTCAGTTTCTGTTTCATGTTGTTCATCTAAAAGACGCCTTGCCACCTTCTTATTTCTTTCTTGTTTCCCTTTCTGTGAGGCATATTCTGGAATGAGTAGAAAATAATAACAACAAATAATTAGTATGCGCAAACAAATCTTATCGATATAGGGAAGACTACAGTAAACTATGTAGCAATGGTGAAACACATAAAACTAAGTACTGTAATTTTAAAAATACAAAACAATAACAGCAGCGCTTCAATTAAAAGGCCTTTATCACAAGGAAAGGATACAAAAGAATTATGATTTTCATTTTAAGGCATGGATTTATTGTTGTATTCTATCTGTAGTGTGCTGTGAAAGAAGTGAAATTCGTTATTTCTGTTGTATCCTTTGATACAGGCCTTTGATATTTGATACCCATGATATTTTTTGTATCCTTGATAAAGGCCTTTGGTCAAACATTGCTTGTATTGTTATTGTATAACTACATTTTACTTTGTTTTTATGTGTTTCGTGTATCCGAGTATGCATAACTGATGGTTCCAGTGGCTTGCTGATTATACATGCTCTCACTCTGCCCCTCAGTTCTATTGTACAATGTAACTCCAAACTGCTAAATCGATATATAATAGAGAAACAATAGGGTAATAACTAGAATGGGAAAATACATGACATGATAATTGGCAACAATTAAAACTTTCATCAAGTTGCTCCAAGTCTCAGATGCAAAGATTGTTCTATATTGAATCTAGTTGGTTGAATTATATTAAGTAGTAAGTTTTCTACCTAGGATCAAATCTTTTTGGTTATATCCAGGCCAACAATCATAAACAAAATAACTTTCTGAGAATGCCATGGCCGAAGCATCCAGTACTTATTCCTTTGCCTTCCCATGTCCTTATCTCATCCCACGCTTCTGAGCCATTGTCTATATATCATAATGCTCTTGTATAAACTTCACTGTCTTTTGTAACTCACACACAGGTCTGTGCAATTTTCTTTCCAGCAATGTTTTCTTTTCAGCCAGTGAGTTTGCCTCCAGTATATCATATTCGGGCAGCCTTAAGATGTGCTCTGCAGTCTGGATGACTGAATTGCCAGCTGAAATGTTGTATACATATGTCTGCAGAGTCAATTGTGTCCTGTCTCTAAGCTAATGGAATGACAACTTAATCTGCTCATTTTTGCAATCATTCTGAGTTAGTATTGGTGGCTTATTGATTTAATCATTATTTTTGTTATGTTATGCGATCGACGTCAATGCACATGGGCATTCCTATTCGTGCTCTGCCCTCTGTTGCAGCAGCCATCCCAAAGTTCATTTGCTCACAGTACCATGAGAAGTTGATTACTACATCTTCTCTCTCACTACGAAGACACACTGTCTGGCATGTCCAAACTTAACGCCTAATTCTCGAACTCGCCCAGGCTGAGACCCACAATGTCACACAATTGAGAGCGACGCATTGATGATATCGGTTCTGTCCATACTTCTGCCCACTTGAGTCGGGCATTGTTTGCAAGAGAGTCAGCACACTCGTTACCTCGCACTCCAGCATGTCCAGGCAAGTCAATTTCTTGAGATGTGATCTCCGAATGATGTCCACCCATTCCACACGCATACTTCCAGATGCAATCGGTTGAAGCATATTCATTGAGTCTGATATGATGATGGTATGGGTAACCTGTTGCTCAGCCACCCATGACAGAGCCCTGGAGGCAGTGGTGATCTCCATAGTCATGCGATGTCGTTCTCGAAAGTCCAGCAGTCCTCAAGATGTGCAACCGTTTACGTAGTCTGAGTAAGCCCGATGATCTGGTGCCACGTTTGACAGAGCCATCAGTGTAGATAATGATATCACATGGATGGGAATGCTGATC
>JADZMA010002816.1:0-10945 GCA_020796225.1 Arion vulgaris
AAGAAAAAAGAAAAGTGCCCTACCACTATTATTACAACACCCAAAGATCAAGATGGAAGTGAAAAGACATGATAAGAAGTATTTTTCAACAAACACTTTGTTACCAGTTCCAAACTTGGTCTCTTCAGCAACACCACAGAAAGCTCTATCACTTGTGAAATCTTCTTCTTCTTTGCTTCTTCTTTTGACAATTTTAATCACTCTTTGTGATATGTTTGATCTTTACCAAGAACGTGTATCCGTTGCACATTGGTTTGGTAGGCCCTAAACACATAAGACTTCTACACGTTTAGGACACATGCATCCGATTTCACCAAACCTCCTTAGTCGCCTCACGACATGCGTGGTAGGTAACGTGGTTCTATTCTTTACATCCCAAATTTGGGCCTCACGAACACTCGGGCGACTTGTGAAATGAAATGCTTGAGGAAGGCAGTGGGAGGAAAGGCAGACTACGAAATGAGAACATCAGAAGCAGAGTGTGCATAACTTCATGCACCGAATATATTGAAAGACAACGAATGCAGTGGTTTGAGCATTAATGAGAATGAAAGACAACTGACCACCAATAACAGTATACAATAAAAAGAGTTCAGGTTACTAGAGCCAAGGGAAGACCAAGAAAAGATGGATAGACAATATCAAGACCACACTAAACACGGATATAACACAACAAGGCTAATTATAAGACCCTGGAACGCAAATTAGAGCTCCACCTCTGCCAATGCAAAGTGGACAACCAATTCCATCATCAACATGGGAAAGGACAATAGATAAAATACAATATCAGCCTTAGAAGCAAGTTGACTAACAACTATGCCACTGCAGCTCTCTCTCTCTCTCTGTCTGTGAAGGTGTACTAATAGTTTAGTATTAACCTGGACTCGTGGTTATAAGTGTCTGTACACGTGGGTGTGTGTGAGTGTATATGTCTTTTAATATACACCAGTTAGTGTAAATGTGTATGTCAACGTTTGTGTGTGTTTGAACGTTAGATTACGGGTGTGGTTTAGCTTGAAGGTGTTTTAGTGTGTGTGTTTGTGTCTAGTGGTGCCTTTTAGTGTGGGTGTAAGCAAGTGTGAGTGTGTGCATATTTATGTACCAGTTGAACAATATGACCTATGTTTTGAAACAGCTATGAGACAAATTTAATAACGCAGCTGAACTTGCACGTGTGAACTCAACATTAACCCAGCACCTGCATCCAAATGAGTTGAATTTTTGTCTATTAGCGGTGCCTGCACGTTTTTGCATCCAGTGAGTTCCGTGAGTTGTGCACCATGCACGCACTCACTGTCACGTCATTGGCTAAGTTTGGTCTATCTGTTATAAGATTATTACATCTTTGTCATACCAGACGGAGCGCGTGCCTTCTGAATATGCAAATGAGCGCAGGCTGGCCTGACGTAAGTTACTCTGTTTGAAGCTGTCGCAAAATTAAAATATTTGTTGTATACGCGTGTGTGAACATAAAACCACATTTCAGAGGAAACAAAGGATGGAAATAGCAGACGTTTTAGTGAGATCCAACAAGAGAACAGAAAACCAGTGAAAGCGCAAAATGCTCTCAATGGGCAGTTTCGAGTCATTAGCTCCCATGGTAGTTCGGGAAACCAGTGGGGAGGGAAATCTCATGGAGGAACAATTTTGTTGTTGGGTGAGTTTGAAAGGAAAAACTGACTCTTTGGTTTAGAAGAACAAATAGAATTTTCTAGAGTGTGGTGAATAACATTAGAACTAATCAACCGCATGAGCATACTACCACGGTCTTTCAAGGAATTGTTGCATGGTGACGTTTAAACACATAAATAAAATGATCGTTAATAATTTATACTGAAGACTCCTCACAGATCAATTAGATATGTGTGTAAATATTGTGGGAGTTGTGTAAATATTGTGGGAGTATGTGTGTAAATATTAATGGGAGCATGTGTGTAAATATTGTGGAGTATTGTGTAAATATTGTGGAGTATGTGTAAAATTGGGAGAGAAATATGTGGGAGCATGTAAATATTGGAGCATGTGTAAATATTGTGAGTATGTGTGTAAATATTGTGGAGTATGTTAAATATTGTGGGAGATGTGTAAATATTGTAGATGTGTAAATATTGTGGAGTATAAAATATTGTGGAGTATGTTGTAAATATTGTGGGAGTATGTGTAAATATTGTGGAGATGTAAATATTGGGGGAGTATGTGTAAATTTTTGGAGATGTTTTAAATTTTGGGGGGGAGCATGTTTTAAATATTGGGGATGTTTTAAATATTGTGGGAGTATGTTTTAAATATTGGGGGAGTTTTAAAATGGCATGTGTAAATATTGTAGGAGTATGTTGTAAATATTGGGAGTATGTGTGTAAAATTGGGAGTATGTGTGTAAATATTGTGGGAGTTGTAAATATGGGGGAGTATGTGTGAAAATTGAGGAGTATGTGTAAAAATGTAGTAGTGTGTAAATATTGTGGGAGTATTGTGTAAATTTTTAGGACATGTAATATTGTGGGAGTTGTGTAAATATTGGGGATATGTGAAAATTTTGTGGAGTATGTGTGTAAATATTGTGGAGTATTAAATATTGTGGAGAAAATTGTGTAAAATTGTGGAGTATTGTGTAAAAAATTGTGGGAGCATGTGTGAAAATATTGTGGGAGTATTTTTAAATATTGGGAGTATGTGTAACATTGGGGAGTATGTGTGTAAATATTGTGGGAGTATGTGTGAAAATATTGTGGAGTATGTGTGTAAATATTGGGGGAGCATGTTTTAAATATTGTGGGAGCATGTGTAAATATTGTGGGAGTATGTGTGTAAATTGTGGAATGTGTAAATATTGTGGGAGTATGTGTTAAATTGTGAGATGTGTGAAATATTGTGGAGTATGTGTAAATATTGGGGGAGTATGTGTTAATTTGTGGATATTGTGTAAATATTGTGGAGTATGTGTAAAATTGTGGAGTATGTGTGTAAATATTGTGGAGTATGTGTGAAAATTGGGAGTATGTTTTAAATATTGTGGAGTATGTTTTAAATATTGTGGAGTATGTGTGTAAATATTGTGGGAGTAGTGTGTAAATATTGTGGAAAAAATTTGTGTTGTAAATATTGTGGAGCATGTAAATATTGTGGAGTATGTTTTAAATATTGTGGGAGCAGTGTGTAAATATTGGGGGAGCATGTGTGTAAATATTTGATATGTTTTAAATATTGTGAGTTTTTGGTAAATATTGTGGGAGTATGTGTTTAAATATTGTGGGAGTATGTGTGTAAATATTGTGGGAGTATGTGTTAAATATTGTGAGTATGTTTTAAATATTGTGGAGTATGTGTAAATATTGTGGAGCATGTGTAAATATTGTGGAGTATTTGTAATTATTGTGGAGTATGTGTGTAAATATAGGCATTTTTAAATTTATGGGAGTATGTGTGTAAATATTGGGGAGTATGTTTTGAATATTGTGGGAGCATGTGTGAAAATATTGTGAGTATGTGTGTAAATATTGGGAGTATGTGTTAAATATTGTGGGATATGTGGTAAAATATTGGGGAGTATGGTGTAAATATTGTGGGAGATGTTTTAAATATTGTGAGTATGTGTAAATATTGGGGGAGTATGTGTGTAAATATTGTGGGTATGTTTTAAATATTGGGGAGTATGTGTGAAAAATATTGTGGACATGTGTAAAATTTTTGGGGGTATGTGTGTAAATATTGGGGATATGTGTGTCATAAGCAGTAGTGAGCTGATCAGAACCAAGAACATCTGGTTCAAACTCACGGCGGTAGTTTGGAAACAAATATGTTCACGTGGTATTACAAACGGAAAAAATAGGCCTCACCGTTCAGAAAGCAATGGCAAACTACTGAAAGTGTAAGTGGTTCCTAGAAAATCAATGACATATTTACTGTGCTTGATGGCGATGTCATAAGGGATTGCCCTTTAGGTTACCGGGCCCAAATTTGGGGTGTAAAGAATAGAACCACTGTTTACCTGCCACGCATGTCGTAAGAGGCGACTAAGGAGGTGTGGCCTAAATCGGATGCATGTGTCCTAAACATGTAGAAGTCTATGCGTTTAGGGCCTATCAAACTAATGTGCAACGTATACACGTTCTTGACAAAGATCAAACATATCACAGAGAGTGATTAACATTTATTGTAAAGAACGAACGTAAAGAAGATGTAAAGGATATGCAACGATTTTCATTTTTTTTCATGTAAATATTATTCGACGAATGACAAGAAAACAGGCAAAATGAAAATCGTGGTATATCCTAAAGGATGTAGCCATCAATCACAGTAAACGAGTCGTTGATTTTCTAGGCACCACTTATACGTTCAGTAGTTTGCCATTGCTTTCTGAACGGTGGGTCTATTTTTACTCTTTGTAAAAATCCAGAAATGAATTTGTTTCCAAACTTGTCCACCCTGGGGTTTGAACCAGGTACACTTGGGTTTGTGATCGAGCTCACTACCTCTTGAGTTACAGACGCTAAGGAAACAGACTATACAGAATTAACTTATTAGATTAGAACTCATTATAAACTAAGCTTTGAGATGTTTGAAGAAATATTACAATTAACAAGAGGATGAATCCAAATTTAATTAATTTTGGGGTATACAAGATCTGTTCAAAAGTATTGGACATTTGGCTGGAAACATTTTTATTCAGCTGGAGGTCTGAAACCTAATCCAATTTATAGTAGTCTCTTGTACTATAACACTTCTCTCAGTGGTCCACTCATTGTTGGAAACACTTCAAAAGACTTCTTGGAAATGGAGGATAGATCGGCTTTCGTGTACCTTCAGTGTTTTCTTGTCTCTAATCAGTACTTTTAGCAGAAGTCTCAGTTTGAGGAACAGTCACAAATTGTAAGGTGACAGCTCGGCAAAGTACAGAGCATGACGATTCTCAAGTGTGTTGTATTTGATTTTTCGGATCTTCTTTTTCTTGAACGCTTCATATCGATCCTTGTTAACCACCTGTGTGATTTGTATGATCTTAGCCTAAGAGCGATTGAGTTCTGTCAGCTATGCGCTACAAGTAGGCTAGACATCCGATTTCTGCGACACTTTTAAGCTTCCTAGGCCCTACATCAGTCGTCTCTTACGACATGCCTTGTAGGTCCCAGTGGTAATAGTCTTTGCTTCCTTGCGGGCCCCGGCACCAACAGGTGGAGCCAGATGTTAAATAGATGTGCGCTGTCATAATATTTATGCCAAATTGTGTATGCGGGATTTTTATAGTGTCCATGTTTGACGCTTGTACCACAGGTATAAATAAGGTAGATATAAACATGTTTTGTATCATATGTTGCTGTGAGAACATAGGAGGTATGTTTGGATGATGTCTTAATATAGATGACAGTTGGTATACAAGTGCACTTGTTTTTTGTCATTTGATATCAAGTTCCTTTCAATTTTGTGCCTTCAGGGAAAAAGGGTCTAAAAGAGAAGGCGAGAGAATTAGAGGGATGGAGAGAATGAGAGAGAATGAGAGAGAGAATTAGAGAGAAGAGAGAGAGAATGAGAATGAGAATGAGAGAGATGAGATGAGAATGAGAGAGATGAGAATGAGATAGATAATGAGAGTATAGATATGAGAGAGATAGAGAATGAGAAAGAGAATGAGAGAGAGAATAAGAGAGATAGATAATGAGAGAGAGAATGAGAGAGAAAGAGAGATAGATAATGAGAGAGAGAATGAAAGAGAGAGAATGTGAGAGAGAGAATGAGAGAGATAGAGAATGAGAGAGAGAATGAGAGAGAATGAGAGAGAGAATGAAATAGAGAGAGAATGAGAGAGTAAGAGAAATGAGAGAGAGAGAGAGAGAAAGAGAGAGAGAGAGAGAGAGAGAATGAGAGAGAGAATGAGAGAGAGAGAATGAGAGAGATAGAGAATGAGAGAGAGAATGAGAGATAATGAGAGAGAATGAAGAGAGAGAGAGAATGAGAGAGAGAGAATGAGAGAGAGAATGAGAGAGAATAAGAGAGAGAATGAAAGAGAGAGAGAATGAGAGAGATAGAGAATGAGAGAAAGAGAATGAGATACAGAATGAGAGAGAGAGAGAGAATGAAAGAGAATGACAGAGATAGAGAATGGAAGAGGTAAAGAAAGAGAGAGAATGAGAGAGAATGAGAAGGAATGAGAGAGAGAATGAGAGCGATAGAAATGAGAGAGATAGAAAATGAGAGAGAGAATGAGAGAGAATTAGAGAGAGAATGAGATAGAGAATGAGATAGAGAATGAGAGAATGAGAGAGAATGAGAGAGTGAATGAGAGACAATGAGAGAAGAATGAGAGGAGAATGAGAGAGATAGAGAATGAGAGAGTGAATGAGAGAGATAGAGAATGAGAGAGAGAATGAGAGAGAGAGAGAATGAGAGAGTGAATGAGAGAGATAGAGAATGAGAGAGAGATGAGAGAGATGAGAATGAGAGAGAGAATGAGCGAAAAGAAGAAGGAGCGAGAGAGACATGTAGAGAGAGAGAGAGAGAGAGATGGAATCATGCACAAAACAGTTCTGTCAGTTGCATCCTTATATTTCATTGGGAAATAAATAAAATGAGAGAGAGAGAGAAAGAGGTATATAGAGCGAGAAAGAGAGAAAGAAAGAAAAAGAGAGGGAATCATGCACAAAACAGTTCCGTCAGCTACAGCAGAAACATTATCCTGTAACATCACAAGTAAAAATGCCATGTCTTGAAAACTTCAGCATATACCGTAACCAAAGATGAGAACATAGAGAAATAAATACAGCTTTTCACGGTTGCGCTGTCAGTAGCTATAGAACCAAGAGACCATAAAAATGCAGACTAGAAAGCCCTCCAAACAGCACATCACAAATTATGTCAACGGTTCAAAGGAGTAATGATAATTGATCCCGTCTCAGTGCTACTTCCCTAATTGAAAAGGCAGAAAACATGGTAAAAGAAAGAAATTACCTCAACATGATAAAAGTATAAACAATTTAAAACAAAAAAAAAATGTTAGAGCAGATGAATCAGTAAAGAAAAAAAAAAGCAAAAAAAAAATCAGGTAACACAACACAGAAAATAAAGAAATAAATATGCATCTCTCTTACCTGTAGCCCTTGGCTTTTAGGCAGCAACAAACGTACACCATTCTTCCTGTTCATGGCCTTCCTCTGTATTGTGTTCCGCCTATTCATTCCTTCAGCTCTTGTCTATCGTTCTCCTCCAGGTCGTCTTGGGTCTTCCACGCTTTCGCCTACCCTCTGGAGTCCATCTCGTCAGTTTTCTTGGAGCCAGTCTCCATGCGCATCACATGTCCAATCCATCTCCAGCGTCGTCTTGGATGATAGTGCCCATATTCTCTTGTTGGCATCGTGCAAGCAATTTTTGATTCGAGATAGTAGTCGGCCAGTACAGCGAGATTTTGCAGACAAGTTGTATGAAAGGCGGAGAGTCTTGACATATCCTGTTCTGTCATTCTCCAGCATTCCGATCCGTACAGCAATGTTGACAGCACACAGCTTTTATAGATACTAGTCTTGGTTCTGATGCTGTATTGGGCAGTTTTCCAGGCGGTCTAAAGGGGTCATGAACACTTCGCCTTACTAAATCTTTTTAATCGGACCCAGCCCTCCTTCATTCAAAAACATTTGCCATCAGTGAAAGGGTTGTATTTTGAGGTTTACCTTCTATTGACTAAGTGCTGGTTCATGTTCAAGTCATTACTTCAGTTTTCTTCTGATTTATTTTCTTCCCAACCATCCCCACTATATTGGTTAAGCGGCGGGTTTTTTCCTGGATATCTCTATGTGTATGAGATAGGAGGGGATGTCATCTGCAAAATCTAGGTCTTCCAGAGTGGATGTGAGCGCCCATCCAATCCTCTTGCCTTATCTTCCCGTTGTTTTACGATCACCCATCTATGACGTGTTGAATAATAGGGCTGACCTAACACATCCTTGTCGCACGCCTGTTTTTACTTCAAACTTAGTTCTGAAGTTTCAACACTGCATGCAAACTTGCTGTAGCAGCTTTTTATAATATTTTAAAAACAGTGGGATTCATACCATCTTAGATACCATGATTTTCCCGGTGTATGCTATCAAAAGCTTTTTAAATCACAGTTGATATAGAGTTTGCTTTGTCCTTCTGTGCATTGCTCTATGATATTTCTAAGAGCAAATATTTGGCCTATAAAACCCGTCCTCTGCGAAATCCTGCTTTTTCCCTTTTTAGTTTCTTATCCACAGCATCAGTAATACGTTGTAATATTTTGCTTAAGATTTTATTTGGGGACAGAAAGCAGTGTTTTCCCACCATTATTACAATCGGCAAGGAGCCCTTTTTTGGGGATCTTGATGATGACTCTCTGTTCCATGCATCAGGTATTTTTTGGGGACCATATAGTAGTAAAATATTAGAAGCATATTACAGAAGACGGAAAACTAGATAGAGGATAAAAGGCTGAAGTACAAAAAGCAAATTGTAACCTACATGGCCCATTGTTAAGGCACCAAAAAATTTACAGGCAGCTAAGAACAAATGATTAACAGCATTTTATACCTCTTTAGTTACAGAGCAAACATGGACATTGCGCAAAGCGCATCCAAATAATTGTGAAATGCGTTGCCTGAGAAAGTTAAAAAAACACAAGAAAAGACAGAATCATAACATCAGAAAGAAGAAATTTGGGACAAAACGTGCTTGAATTATATAGATAAACAAAGAATGAAGTGGTTTGGCCACTAAAAGAATGCATCCAAACTCCACAGTATACAGGTCTTTCCAACAGAACATCGGGAAAGAAGGCAAGAGGAAGACCACGGAAAAGATGGTTAGATGGCGGCACATCCTTTAAAGAGCAAGATAACAATCACACAGCCCCAGAACAGCGCAAGACAAAACAGAAAACCACAACACTGGGCAACAACCTGGTAGCAGTGTGACGACAAAAGAAGAAGAAAAGTAAACAAGGTGCAATATAATAGCTAAGTTCTGGGGCTATTTTGAATAGTTCTGTTTAAGTTATCATTCCTGGTGCCTTTTATTCTTAAGAGATTTAATTGCTGTAATGATCTCATCCGGCTGGTGTTTCAATGCCAATTCATTCCTCTGTTGGCTCTAACTTGTATTTAACAGGTATTCCCTAATGGCAGAGATAAAAACCAAATAGACCATATAATGATCAATGGACCCCGGGGACGCTCTTTTCTAGATGTTGTAGTCAAAGAGGTGCAGATGTTGGTAGCGACCACCACCTAGTCACAGCTTTTCAAACAAACTAAGAAAAAAAGGACAACAGAAAAACTTCCAAAAGAGGTTCGATGTGGATAGACTAAAGAACACAAGTAAGGGATAAGTTTATAATGCAGATAAAGGAAAAGATTCCAAGCCTAGAAAGTAATGAAACTATGGATGAAACTGACAACATAGATAGAACATGGGACAACATAGCATCTATATATGCCAGAGCAGTGAAACATGTCTAGGTACCTACAAAGAAAAAAAGAATGGAAAAACACCAACAACATGGAAAATAATAGACAGCGAAGAATATTAAAAAAAAATTGTTAGAAGCAAAGTCCAAAGACTGAAAGCAAGATACCAAGAACAGTACAAAAGCGCAAGTAAAGAAATCCAAACGGCTGTGAGGCTGACAAAAGAATGTATGTTGAAGACCTGGCAGTACAGGCAGAAGAGCAGCAAAAAAGTGTGATCAGGGAACAGTGTACAAAATTCAAAGCTAATAAGGAAACATTACAGGAGATCAAATACTCTTATAAAGGATAAGAATGGAATACTATTGACAACGGAAAAGGAACAAGAAATACGATGGACAGAGCATTTTAAAGAATTGCTAAATAGACACGCCAACGGTAGTAGCAGACATACCAGAGCCAACAGATAAATATGATACTATCATTTTATATAAGGTGCCAGTGTTCGGGGCCCAAATTTGGGGTGTAAAAATAGAACCACTGTTACCTGCCATGCATGTCGTAAGAGGAGACTAAAGGGGGTTTGCTGAAATCGAATATGTGTCCTAAACGTGTAGAAGTCTATGCGTTTAGGGGCCTACCGAACTAATGTGCAGTGTATACAGTTCTTAAAAAATCAAACATATCACAAAGAGTGATTAAAATTGGTCGTAAAGAACGATCAAAGAAGAAGATTTATATAAGGCAAAAAGTGATGTTTCTTCAGATTTGCAAGGGATAAGAAGAAATATCCTTTCTTCTGGAAACATGTAAAAACATAGTAGTGTAGTTTTATCAAATATAAAGCAATAATGATTTTAAAAACAAACTTACTGTTGTGTATTGTTGTTTTTGTATTCTGTATAACAAGTACTTTGTTTTTTCCTGTTTCGATTCATAGTTTTATGCAGTCTTTTCTTATATCATTCTCTTCTGCACACTCTTGGCATGTCTTGCTTTTCTTCTTCTTCTTTGCGTTCGTTCTTTAACCAATTTTAATCACTCTTTGTGATATGTTTGATCTTTCAAGAACGTGTATACGTTGTACATTGGTTTGACCCAAACGATTGACTTCTAACGTTTAGGACATATTCATCGATTTCATCCAACCCTTATTCCCTCTTACGACATGCGTGGCAGGTAACAGTGGTTCAATACACCCCAAATTTGGGCCCCGGTAACCACTCGGGCGGAGCATGTCTTGCAATGAAGCGACAAACATTATAAAAACAATTATGACAAGTAATGAAGACATCGTATCAAAAGGGTTTCCATAAGACAGTTTTCCACAAAGAGCAAATGGCCTCAGATACAAGACAACCGCCCAGAGGAAGACAAAGTAAACGACGGAGAGACTGAATGATATACAGGCACTCAATTCCACTTCTTTCAAAGCGTATAAGCAGACTGGCTTAGTTGTCTATTTTCAACTGACTGGCAAAAAAAGGATGAGAATATAATAAAGACATCCTCTAAATCACAAAAAAAAATCAAAC
>JADZMA010002817.1:0-10940 GCA_020796225.1 Arion vulgaris
TTTGTGTTCTAAATCAAACCCTTTTTCCCTATATTTTTAAATTTGACTGGTAGAATCGGGTAGCATTTAAACTACCTAGGTTAATTTCTTTTTTTCCTGTTCCTGAAAAAATTTGAAAGCAAAAAATCATCCTCAAATACCAGAGATAAACCTTTTTGAGAGAAATTAAACTAAAGATTCAAAAATTTCCCAAAGTTAACCCATTGGATTTTTTTAAATTCTTAAAAAACCTCACATTAAAAGAAAACTAAATTATTAATGTTGCTTTTTTTTTAATTTTCGGGTCAAAATACAGATTACCATAATAATTTTCTTTATTTTTCATGCAAATTTAGGAAAAATCTTGGGTTAATAATCTTTTTATACAAAATAATTTAAATGGGGTTAATCAATAAAAAGAAAAAGCATTTTTATGACATTTAAAAAAAAACCGGCAGTTGTAATGGCCAGTTTTTTTTCCCTCATCATACAAAGCACAAAAAAGTTCCCTAAATAAATCAAAGAACTGATAGAGGGGGAAGAATTTTTAAAGGATATTTTAAAAGGGGATATTACAAAAGTTGGGGAAAATTTTTAAATTTTTCTGTTCTTCTGCTTTTTCGACGTTTCCATCCCTTAGAGTAAGGGGTCGGAAAAAGAATAGGACATGCTTTTTTAAAAAAAAAAAAATTTTCAATTGAAAATCGGAAAACCAAAATAGACATTTCCCCAAAAAGACTAAAAAAGGGCCCGGGGGCAAGAAAACGCTCAACATTCAATGATTAGAAATAAAATAAAAAAACTCTGGAATTTCACACTGGTCAGAATCCCCCTTAATAAGTTTAAAAATAACAAATGCTGGATGGTGGGGAAAAAAAGGGGGAACCCCCCATCTGTCGTGGGTTAATTGTCCCAATCACTTAAAACAGTAGGGACATCCTCAGAAAAAAAAAATAATTATATGATCTAGCAATCCCTCTGGAATATATCTGGATAAAACTTTTTAAAAAAGATACCCCTTTCTAGCGCCTATTTAAAATAGCAAGACATTAACCCCTAAATGTTATTGACATTTAGTTAAAAAATGATTAAGAAGATTGTAATTTACAATGGAATACTACTACCCAAAAAAAGAAAAAAATAATCCATTCTAGCAAATGGATAACTTGGATTATCTTTCCCAAACCCAAAGTAAGACAGAAAAAGAAGACAAATGCCATTTTATCCTTAAGGGAACCCCAAAAAAAACCCCCCAAAAATGAACCTATATAAAAAACAGAAACAGACCTATAACTAGGAACAGACCTTAAAGGGGGTGAAGAGGGAGTGGGATGACTGGGATTTTGGGTTGGTGGGAAAAACTTTTACTTTTTAATGGATAAACAAAAAGGCCCCACTGTAAAAAGGGGAATCTATCCAGTCTTTGGAAAACTATAATGGAAAAAAATTAAAAAAAAGAAAATATCTATATATTAAAAAATATTTTTTAAATTCTTTTTTCTCTTTTTTAATTAAAAAATCATGCATTATTTTTTTCATACTTTTTTTTTTTCTTTTAGGGTGTATGGGGGATATGGAATTCCCAGGTGGGGCATAGCACGTGTTTAACCAAAAACCATAGTCATTTAGGACTAGGCTGTTTCCCATACCCCCGAATCTGGGTCCCCAGCAAGACAAGGGATTTAACCCACTCCCCGGATCTAGTGGTTTGTTTTTTCCCTTCCCCCTGGGAACTCCCAAAAACATTCTACCTAAATTTTTCATGTTCCAAAAAATTTCCTGAAAATTCTCAACTTAACATGGGTTCCATTTGGTCAGTGAAATGAACCAAAATCCCTGGAATGTTTCAATTCAAAATTTTCCCCGTGGGTTTGGTCTGTTTCGGGCTGTGGGGTTGTTTTGAATATGGCTGGGGTCTGGGATTTTATGGCTGTGGGATAACTGGATTGGCTCCCAATTTTTTTGGGGCCCGGGGAAATATTCCACTCCCGTGGCCTAAAAAAAGAAATAAAAAAATCCACAACACTTTATCTCACCACCATTTTTCTAAAAGCTCTTTTTTTCCCCTTTTATTTTTCTATATATCCCCCCAGTTTTTTTTCCTCTGTCAGCATTGTCTTTTTTTCTTGGTTTTATATTGAAAATATTATACACCCACTTGTTTTTAATTTTTATATTACTAGACTTACATTAAAATTTTTTTGTGACTTTTTTTTTTTTGTGATTCTTTTTATGTTGATCTTATACCTAAATTTTTTTGCTATTGAATAAATCCAATTCATTTACCCATTTTTTTTCCCAGCAGTTATGGGGGTATTTCTAATTTTCAAAAAAAATTCTTTTTAATTTTCTTTAAAAAAAATGTAAAATTTACCAAAGAAAAATGGTATAGTCCCTTTTCCCCTAAATTAAGTTTTTCCCATTTAGCTCCTTGTGTACACACCCTCCTTTCCCCCTAATAAAGGTGGGGGGAAAAACCGGCCTAAAGGGCAAATTTAAAAAATTCTAAAAAATTTAATAAATTTCATGTACTTAAAGCAACCCAGAAAAACTCCCCGCTTTTTAGAATGTCCAAAAAGGGGGTTGATCATTTTGGGTACATTTAGTTTAAAAAACTTTTTTAAATATTAAAAGGGGATGCTGTTCCCCCCTTTGTACATAATTTGTAAACACATGATATCAGGTTTTCCCATTTCTAGGTTTTGATTATTTGTTGTATTTCCCCAAATTTCCAATAAAACCTCCTTTCCAAAATAAAAAAGTGAGGGGAATAGTTTGAAATTCTAAAAACTTTTCCCCAAAAATTTCACTCAATGACTTTTGTTCCCTTAAGAAAAAACCTTTAAATTCTTTTTACCATGTCTTTTTTTAAAAGGTTTTTTCTTTACTTTTTACTACTGCATTTAGTAGTTGACATTTATCTGTTAAAGAGAGTATTTTTCCTTTCCCCATCATTTTTAAAAATCTGTTTAACTTTTTAAACCACATCAATAAAATAAAACTCCAAAACCCAAAAAATTTTCTAGAGTGAATTAAGGCAAAATAAAAAAAATTTTTTGAATGGAAAAAAGAAAATTCACTGGGAAAATTTTTTTAAATTAAAAAGTGTGCACCTAATAATATTTTAAACATATATAATGCCAAAACTCACAGAACTAAAGAAAATACAAAAACCCACAACTCAGATAACATAAAATAAGGAAAAATATCAGTAAAATACAGATGATTGATACAGCATAGCACAAGTCAAATTTTAAACCACTGAATCTATTTGACCAAATATACATCAACTTAAAAGATTCTTTTTTTTAATTTATAAAATTTAAAAAAGGGGGAAATACATGTAACACCAAAAAATTTAAAAAAAAAACCCTAAAAAATTTTAAAGGATGAACTTTAAATTTATTATCTATCACAATGGAATTAAATCAGAAATAAATAAATATAACTGGAACCCCAAAATTTAAATTTTTAAAAATCACTTTAACCCCTATTTTAAAAAAATAATGTTTGGAAAAAAAGAAAAAAGAAAAAAAAGGAGCTAAATATCCATTTAAAGTCAAAGAAAAAATCAAAAAATCCTAAACTTAAAAAAAATAAAATAAGAACTGAAATATAATTAAATAATGATAAAAACAAAAAGCCCCAAAGTTTATTTTCAAAATAATTTTAAAATTTATATAACCTAGGAAAATGAAAAGTAAAAAAGAACTTTATGTAAGGATAAAAAATGGTAAAACAAATATATTTAGATACTAAAAAAAAAAGGGGAAAATTTTGGGGTTTTTTAAAACAAAATAGAACATGTATAAAAATGGACAAACTATAAATAAACCATCATCTTTCAAAAAAAAGAAAAAGTCAAAAAAATACATTTTATATTTAACATATTAAAGTTTTTCTATATAATCATTGGGTTTTTGTTTTGTTTTGTTTTTGGGATGTACTCAAAAAAAGAGGACTGAGAAAACTTGGGAAAAAAATCTTTAAAAATAGCATTTTATTGGGCGGTGAGCAGCTGAGTTAAGCAGCTGATGTTTGTTTATTGTATCCACGGGAAGTTCGGGCCAAAAATTTACCCCCGTCCATTTTAGTTGGGGGTTTACCTTTTTATTGGTACTTATTTTAACACCCAAAAAATAGAAAAAAATTCCCCTTTGGGCGGTGACTTACTGGCGAAAAATCCGGGCCCCCTTATTAATCAGCAGGTGAAGGGGGACCCATAAAAGGGGCTTGGCATTTACACATCCCTGTGGCCAACCTTGACAATTGTTCCTTTTTTTTTGGGGTTTCAATAGGTTAGGGTCCATCAGATTTTATTTGAGGATTTCTAAAAATATTAAAAGAAAAATTAGTGGACATTTAAGTCCACTTCTAGTTGCCCTAAACCAATTTCTTCCTCGCTGTCCCTTCTAGATTTCTCCAACTTTGGGTACTGTTTTGTGATCTAAATAATTGGGGAATGGACCAGATGTGAGTCCAAAAATTTAAAAATCCTGGAAATTTTTTTGGGGCAACCTGGAAGATGTTACTGTTTTGGGGTAGAGCCAGGATGCTCTAAAAATTTCCACAAGCAGGACTCTTCAAATCATTATCCCGTCTAAAAAACAATAATGCTTTAAGAGTTCTCCTTAAAAAATCGGAAAAATTTTATTTTTTGGGTTTTTTTGGGTTTTTTTTTTTTGTAATGCAATTCTTGGTTTTGGGGAAAAATTTTAATATTCATCCGACCAGTTCCAAAAACCTTTTCTTCAATCAAAAACCCCCTGGAGGGTGAACGGAATTAGTTTGAGAAAAGGCTTTAAACTGCTTGTGTCCTTTTCTTTTTAAATCAGGTTAATTTTTCTATTTATAAAAAAATTTTAGGTTTTTGTTCTGACCTTTAGTTTTTTGAAAAATATTTTTTGGAGGAAGCGATTAACATAAAAACAGAATATTCTTTCTCTTTAGCTCAAATTTTTTACAACTTCATTTAAAAAAGCTGCACAGGAGAGAAATTTTAAAATGGGTGTTGTGGGGGGAGGGTAACTATAAACGGGAAGTCAGCGGGACAGGAAATTATAAAAGGGGGGAAAACAATAACACGAGGCAAGCCCCAGAAGTCAAACCACACCCCTCATCAGGGCCCAATCTGGAAAACCACTAAACCAAAGAAACTTTTGAAGAGTTTTAAACTTTGGATATTTTCCCCCTATGCAGCCCAGGAGATAAAAAGTGCTTTTAAATTTTCCCCTATTACAAATAAAGACCCTGGCCAAAGGGATGTTTAAAATTTTTGGTTAATAAGGGCAAAAATCAGGTTAAAATTACTTTCTTTCAAAAACAAGACTTTTTTGGGAAAAAAAAAAGGTCGAGTCTGGATTATATAATTTTAGCCTTTTTTGCTATAAGAACTTTTTTTTTATATAAAAAATTTTTATTCAATGCGGGGGTTTTTATCTTCCACTCATTTAAATTTCATCCTGAGCTTGGGGGTGATTACTCAAATTTTTTAAAAAAAAATAAATAAAAATCTTTCCAAAAAAAAAATTGTTCTTAAAATTTTTCTTCAGGGCCAAGGCATTCCAAAAAATGAGAATTTTATAAATTCTTCTGGGAAAAAGGTTTTTAAAAATTATTTCTAAAAAGTTAAAAACTGGGTTTTGTTTGGGGATATTTGTATGTTTTCTTTGGGGTAATTATCCCTTATTTTTAAAATTTTTTTTATGAATTTACCATAACAGCCTAAAGAAAAATTCTTGAAAAAAATCCCGAATTTTTTTCAAAACCAAAATGTATTTCTTTGATGTTATAAATATGGTTTCAAGTTCATCAAACCAAAAAATGACCTTTTGGGGGCAAGAGTTTGGGGGATCAAATTTTCATCTTGTTATTGAAATAAATATTTGATAAAAAATGTCTGTTTTATCAAATGAGGTTTGAAACCTCATCAGATACTTCCCCTCACTAGGATCTTTATCATCTTGATTCTAAAACCCCTCCAAAATATTTTTTAGGAGGTTTAGACTCAGGTACTTCAGCATTTCACCTCCATGGCACCCACCCTGCTTATGGGCCCTGATTTCTCCCCCCAAAGATGGCCTGCAGGGAACTTTTGGCACAACTCATACAGCTGAAGTGGGGGGGCTTCTTCTGGATAATGCTCAATCTAGCGGGGAGGGGGCCCAAAGGATAATTTTTCCCCTGTCGCCCCAGATACACAATTCATTAGGCATTTCTATGACTTTGAAATCCCAACAAGACCAAACTTAGTTTTTATGATTCAAAATGCTAATTCCCTTATTTGGTTTTTGCCCCATTAAAAACTTCACACTTTCTTCATTTTTAAAAACACCTCAAATAAACCCTTTCCCCAAATTTGGGTGGCCCGATTGAAACCTGATATGGGTTTGCCCGAGTTAGATCTCAGGGTGAAATTCTGGGCTGAATCCTCACCAGGGGACCAAAATTAAGGTTGACATGCTGTAACATCTAGAAAACCATCACCTTTTGCATTTGAAAAAATAAGTGAAGGGGAAGTCTGGGGTTTTGGGTATTGAACAGAAAGGTGGTGGGAATTACAAGGTGTGTTCTGTTGGCTGTATTTGGAAATGCTGAAAAAGAAAATGATTGGTTTGGGAGGCCAAAAAAAAGTCATAAAACTTGAAACCATAAAAACCTCCAAAAGGTTTAAAAAAACCTCTTCTCCTACCACAGGGCCTGTTTAAGATTGGACTGGTTTTTTTAAAGTGGGGGAAATTAAAGGCACTGACATCAGATTCCTGACTCCCTTTCCAAAAAGGGCCGACAAGGGGGGAAGGTGCCCCAACCTGGAGGGGAATTTTGGGGGGGATAACCTAGAAGGTTTAACTGAACTTTCCCCAAACCCCAAGCCAGTAAAAAACCCCTCCCCCTTTAGAGGACGTCCTCCCGGGCCTAAAAACCTTAGAACCACTCAAGGTTTGTTTGCCCCCCAAGATGGGCCCTCTTTCATTTTGGTAATTAGCTCATATCTCTGTTCTGAAGGAAAAGGTTTTCCCTAAAAAGGAGGTTTTGTTAATATCCTGAATCAAGAGTTCCCCCTTGGACAAGGGGCGAATAACAACTGAATGAAGGATGTTTTACATAGAGCCTCCCCCTAAAGACTTTAATATTTATGGGAAAATATAGCCAATTTTAATATGCTGAGAATTCCCCAAAATTCTTATACTTATAGTCCACAATAATTGAAATCAGATCGGGATTTGGAAAATTTTAACAACTTTTGGGGTAAATTTTAAAACAATGAATGCCCCATTTAAATGTGTTCAGTTTTATAAATGAGACACCCCTTCATAATCAATATAAAAAAATTTCATCAGACAAAAATTTGTCCTTTGTTAAAATATCCCCCCTCCTTAAGCGGTTTTGAGTCATATCTCAGGTCAGTTCCCCTCTAAAAACCCCTATAATAAAACTGGGTGTAAAATTTTGATTTTTTTCTTTTAGTTTCAAATATCAAAAAACAAAATTATGCCCTTTTTTATCATTTTTTAAATATTCCCAAATTTTATTTTTTTCATTATTATAAATTTGGGTTTTTTCAAGTTCTGGGAAGAAAAACTAAAAAATTCCCGTTAATCTTTATTGAACTATAATTTAATTTTCCCTTGGGGACAATTTTAGAAGGGAATTTTTTAATAGAATTAAAATGATTTTTTTAAAAAAACTCTGTCTTCCAATAGTTGTTTATTTTATATTCCACCATGATTAGGTTCCCTTTATTTATCCCACCAAAATTTGGGGAGGGCTTTTTACTTTTTTTTTTTTTTTTTTCTGACCCCGAATGGAATTCAGGGGGGACTGAACCCTTCCACAGAAGCAACCTGAAACAAAGGACAACACCCCGATCCTTAATCCCCTGTACTACCAGAATTCCTAATTTTAATTTTTTAAAGTCAATTTTTAAATATTCTAGCCGATGTAAAATATCTCAAGGGTTTTTTTTGATTTCCCAAAAGGAAATATCCCAGGGTTTTAAATTAATTTTCATTTTTAATTTTTGGGTAGATATATAATCTTTTCCCTTTAAAATTGTTTTTTTATCTTTTTATCACCCCTAGTTCCTAAATTTTTAGGGTTTTTCTCTCTTTAAAATTTTTTTCCCCAAAATCCCCCTTTTAGTGTCTCCTAAAATTAGAGGTTTTGGGTTAATGAGGTCGTTTTTTGTCTAAATTCCACCCTCCCAAACAGTCCCGATCTATCTATTTTGTTTCTTTTCTTTTGGGACTATTCTCTGATAAGATTCTATAGTCTTGACCCCCAATATAAATCCTTTAAAAAGGGAGCCTCAAAAACTCCCGATTATCACCCAGGGCTGGGAAAAGAAGTTAAAGGAAAAAATTTTTTTTTTTTTATTTATTTTTTCCTGCTGTACAAAATGGGCCTTTCTCTTTCTGTTTCATTTTCCCCCACCCTTTTTTCTTTTGAATATATTAGAAAGTTCTCAATGCTATGGGATCTACTTAAAAATCTATTCAAAGCTGTATCTAAAACCCCCAGCCCCGACCTTCCTCCCCCCCCCTAAAACAGCCAAATCTATTCAAAAAAAAATTTTAAAATATTTTTCAATTTTTTTCACATATCAAAGGGGAAAAGGGGGTAAGGGGGACAAATTAACATTTTGGGAAAAATTACAACTGGACGGGAGGACCTTTCGGGTCCTGAGTTATGAAATGCTCATCTTCCCCCCCTCTCTCTCTCTCAGCTAAAAGTTTTCTTTGATGGTTCATTAAAAACCCCGGGTTGGATTTAAAAAGGGGGTTAAAGAAAAAGGGGTATTCTGGGCCAAAAATTCTACTTGCTTTATTAGAAGATATAGGAAATGCATTTGGCCATATGGGTCCAATTTGTTTGAAAAACCATGGGTTTTTTTGATTTCACCCACAAAGAGTAACATTGTCAAAAAGAGGATAATTAATCTTCTTTTCTATCCATTGTAAGTAGTACTTGTATTTGTTCCATCTTTTGCCTTTTATTCTATCTTTGGATGTCTTATGTTACTAATCATTTACAATCTATATTTAAAAATCTCATAAAATTTTTCTCTTATCTCCCTTTTTTTAATTATCTATATTTAATTTAACATACCATGGGTTTCCTTTTTGTCTCTAGGTTTAGTTACATATCTTGTTAATCATAGTTTTCTTTCCAAATTTTCTTGTTCTCTATGGCGATTGAACCTTCCAAAACAGGCACCCACTTTCATCTCTCTGCAACCCAATTTTTCAAAGCACCCAAAAGTTTTTGATCCCGACACACTGAATGAAGGAGGTTGGTCCTTTAAAAAACCTTTTAAAATTAAGTTTTTTATGATAAAATTCATAGTCCTCCCCCCAAATTTATTATTTTAAAATTTATTAGAAAAAATATACCCCAAAAATTGGGGATGGAAAATCAAAAACATTTAAAAGGATAAGGTTGAGGAAAGGGAATGATTAAAAGGGGTTTCAATGGGGCAAATAAATCCCCCATATCTAAAATTGAAAAATAGAAAAGGAATGGGGTTTAAAAAACCGACCATCCAAAAAACCTTTAGGGTTTTCTTCCCAAGGGTAAAAAACCAAAAAAATTATTACTCCCTCAATATCTAATAAATCTTGTTCTGACAACCCAAAAGGGTGGGAAAACTGGAACAGACCCCCTTTTAAGATCCCAGGAAAATTTAAATTCATTCTTAAAAAACTAAGGGCGGTGTATTAAAAGTCCTGTTTTGCAGAGGGGAAAAAAAATTTTAAGGAACAAAATAAGGGTTCCACAAAAAATGCTAACCCCCTGGTAGGGCCAAAGCCAAAGGGTTTTTTAATTACAAGAAATTGATCCTGATTATCAAGGGGAAAAAGTTTGCTCCTCCAAAAAAGGAAAAAGGACTTATGTCTGGAACGAGGTTTCATTGGGGCATTTTATACCCCAGGTCTGGTGATAATGTGAAAACATTTTCAGTAAACACAGTCAAAAATGGCCCCCGGAATGAAGATCGGGGCCCCCTCCCATGCGAACAACCTAGAGGCAAATGTTAATGAAAAAAGGGAATCTAAAAAGATGGAGGGGGAAAAGAAAAACAGTTATGACCTTGGGACAAAAAGTAACTTCCCCTCCAAATTTTGTCTTTTAAAAAATTATTTTTGGTTTAAAATAATTTTCATTATTTCAGGTGAATTTCTTTAAATTGGTACCTTTAGAAATTGTGATTTAATTTTTTGTAAGATCAAGAGTTTTGCTTTGGTGTGTATCTAAAAGCATCCTGTGTTTATTCCTTTCACATCTGCATTCTGATTCCAATTTCCGATAAACAAATTGATGTGGGTTTTCTCCCTCCCCTTTTTTTTTTTCGGCTTTCTCCCAAATTTAAAAATAAATTCAGTTGAATTCAAGCTAATTTTTAAATCCCCGGGAGAAAACGTGAGTTAGGAGGGTTAAGTTAGTATAATTTTAGATGTGGAAATGTTTGTCCCCTCAATTTTTTGGGCCCCTTTTATCTCTTGGGTTTCTCCCCTTTTTGAAGGTTCAAAAAATTAAGGTTTTTTTTTTGTTTTTTTGGCCCTTTACAGCATATGGATTTCCTAAAAGGGGGGTAAACAACCCAGTGCCGACCCCCAAAAAGTCACAGCAACCGGGGTCGGACATTCAACCTACACCCCGCTCATGGCCCCCAGATCCTGGGCCCCCCCGAGGGGGCCAGGACTGAACCTGAATCCCCCCTTTATACTAGTTGGGTTAAATTTTCCCTGCCCCCCCTGGAACTCCTTTGCCTGGTATTATTTTTCTTGTTTACCCTTAAATTGATCTTTCCTTCCCTTTTTTTTTTTCCCCCGTCCCCCATTCTTTATCTTTTTAAATTTATTTTATCTGACCTAGAGGGGGAAAACTTAGATAAGACAAATACCATCCTTAACCCTTTTTTGTGTGGTTGAAAAAATTACTTTTTTTTTTTTACACAGTGG
>JADZMA010002818.1:0-10935 GCA_020796225.1 Arion vulgaris
GGGGGGGTCGGGCTTCCACTCATCTTTCCCCTTTTTATGACATGTGAGGGGACGTCTTCTCTCTCTTTCTCTCTTTTCTCTCTCTCTCTCTCTCTCATATCTTTTTTTTTGGCCATTTTGATAATTCTTTTGTAAATTATAAACAGTTTTTCCCAAAAATATTTTTCACTCTTCAGCGCTTTTGGAGCTCTGGTGCCCCCCGGGTTTCCGGTTTACCAGCATTAGGGTTGCTCTCCATTTCCCAGGGTGTTCCCCAGCTGACCTGCAAGGCAGCGGGTTTCTATTTTTTTTTGGGGTGTACATTTAGACAACCTTCCCTCACGGGATTTTGGGCGTCATCTGTCAGGTTACCAGTCTTTTTGGGGACATTAGTTTCCCTTCCAGTTTGTTCGGTTTCTCCTGCCTTTGATTGCCCCCAATCTCTAAAGAAAATGGGGGGACAGTCTTCAACCCCCTCTTTTCTTATATGGTCTCTACTTGTTTTGTTTACATTTTCCCTCGATAAGATGCTTGAGAAAGCTTAAATAAAACAGAAAAAAAACCATAAAAAAATAAAAAATGAAGAACAGTCAAACAACACCTGTTTTAGATTCATTAAAAAATAGAGACCCAAATGGTTTACCACTTGGTGAGAATGAACCCAATACCAGGTTTTAGTTCAAACTCTCAGCAGGAATTTGGGGAACAAATTATTCCCTTGTTTTTTTACAAACAGTGAAAGTAGCCCTCATTTCGAAACAATAAAAACTAATGAATGTATAAGTGGTGCCTAGAAAAAAGCGTTTTCGTTTACTGTTTTTGATGGCTCGTCCAAAGGATTACGATTTTCATATTGGTATTCGTGTTAGGCCTGTAATTTTTTTTGACCATGGGAAAACGATGGGGTGATAGTCAACATCCCACTGGCTGTCTTTACTTCCTTAAGGCGGGGGGGAATGACGTGCGGATAGACTTGCGGGTATGGCTGCTGTCCAAGTGGCGAGCAATGGATGATAATAAATTCCAAGGGAGAGAGGTTTTTACGATTCCGTAATCGGTGACCCCTCAAACCCGACTGCAAGAACCCCCAAAAGTTAAGTGTGGGTGCTCGGAAAAACGCTATGTGGCAGAAAAAAGAAGAATTGAAAACCAAAAAAAGAACTGGTTTTTCGACCTTATGGACATACTGAGGAAAATCGGAGCACTTATGGACTAATTCGTTCAACGTGCAGTGATGGTAATCCGCGCAAAACAAAAACTAAACTTCCTTGTTTTTTTCCCTGGTTCCCAAATTGGGTTGGTCGACCTGGGGTTTGTCGGTCAAAAAAAATGCCACACATACTGGGGAAATTGCCCAAAAGGGGCGGTTCACAAACCTCGCTCGCGGCTATCATTTTGTCATATCTTGGTTTTTTCAAACTGACGTCATTGCACTCGGACAGCCCTGGTCAAAATTTCCCCGCAGATATAAAAGAGTTTTCCCCCCAAAAAATAGTCTCGCTGAAAAAACCCTCCTCCTCCCCCCGGCACCCAGTTCTACTTTCCGGATCCCCAAATCTTAAAAACTGGATCAATTCACATCAGGCGCTGTTGCGTGTTGTTGTGAACCCCCGGCTGGTGGTCTGGGTTCAGCTCCCGCAATGCGCGGGGAAATTTTTTCCCGCCCGGGCTCTCAGGTGCCCCAACCTCCTGGGTACCAGACATCTCGGGGAAAGTAAAGGGGGCCGGCGTGATGCTGACCACATCCCATCGTTCCCCGGCGGTCAATAAAAAATACGGGCCCTAACATTATTGCCCTTTATCCCCGGGGTATGAAAGGGTTCCTTTACTTTTATTTTTAATTCAACATCTATTTTGTGTCTTCACCCAACGGGATCCGAAGAGACCGAAGAACATCCCCCTTTTCCATCTTAACTCCCAAAAAATTGATGAAATCCCCTCTTCATTACCAAAACCTTAAAAATTTATTTTTTTTAGAATTCATTTTCTTATTATTTTTCCCTTTTTGTGACCGCAAAAAAAAATATATTTTAAATAGGTTTCTGACACAAGAAAAAGATTAAATGGAAAAGGATTTAGAAATTAACGTTGGAAGAAAAGGAAAAAGGAAAATCGAAGCATCGTTGGTATATACCACCCCAAAAGTCACGGAAGCAAAAATCAAATGGCTCCCAAACTAAAAAATGGAAACTTTTCACCATCCCTCCCACAATAATCGATACTCCGGGGAGGCATGAGGCAAACCAAGAAACCCCATGGGTAGATATCTCAAAACACTCGCTGGTTTAAAATCAAAACGCAACACATACAAAACAAACTAAAACTTCCCCGGCCCTTTTGAAAAATTTTAAAATAAGATTAAGTATGGCATGGGGGGAAGCAAAAATAGGGAAAACACCCCATCTATTCAAACTTTTTTTTAGTTTAGTCGACAAGCATCATTTCACAGATTAACCCAAATTTTTTTCCCAAAATTTTTTTTACTTCCTTATAATGTCGGGTCACTTAAAAACATGGGTTTAGGAGAACATTTGTTTTCGTGCCAAACCTGGGCGCTAAACAAACGATAAAAAAAACTAGTCCCAAAAGAGATGAAGTGTCTCCGGGGTGCTGGGTTAACAGAAAACCCGGTTGAAAATGAAGACATCAGGAAAAAATGGGGGCCATTTTCAGACTTCATCGAAACAACAAATTAAATGGTTGCCGTAAACAATTCCCTCAGACATCCCCCAAAACAATGCCCCGCAAAGGGGACAAACAAAAGGCTGGACCAAAATGGACCTCAGAATAACAAGGACAAAAAGAGCCTATCTAGGCGCATACTAGGGCCTTTTAAAAACTCTTCCTGACCTGGCGTTTGAGGGATACTGATTGAGAAAAAAAAGAAATAAAGGAAGGCATGTTCCTGGGGGTAAAGGAAGGGGGAAAACCAAGATGAAGGTGGCAGCAGGACTTAATTTTTCTTTATTACTTCTACTGTTTTACTTAATACTACTTTTCAACCCTTTTATTCTATTGGGTTGCCCAGTTTTCTTCAATTTAGTATAAATAATATATATGTTTATTTTTTAAAACAATGTTGGATCATTCTTTTTTTTTTTTTTTCCCGAATAACGTTTAAATTGAAAATAACTCGCATAAAAGAGTTTTTTTTTTTCAGACCCAAAAACATTGACTTATTAGCTTTTGGGCTCGTGCCTGGACATGTAACCCTTTTGGTCCCGAACACCGTAAATCGGGGAATCTGTGGTTTTTTCTGCCTCCGGGTTGAACCGCCCCGGGGATGTCCCCCCTGGTCAACAGCTACAAACAGCTGGGCAGGCGGGCATGGAAGATTAAAGAAACCTTGAACAGGGCGTTAAAGAGGCGGCAAAAATTTTAGAATGGGTTTTTTCAGGGACTGTATGAAAGAGTTTCTCAAAAGTTCTTGATAATGTGTGGGGGTGTTTTAAAATGGTTAAGACATTTGCCTTTTCAAAAGGTTGTGATATAAATCTTGCAGTCACATGTAAAATTTTTTCCTGGTGTGCTGCTGGAGCTATGGGTTCGGGTTTTTGGCCCTCCAGGACAACCATATGAAACTCATAATAAGTCAATCTCTTCGCCTTAGACCCCTTAAGCTTTAACTTTTAACCCTTTCCATGATGTTCCTCGCGTGTGGCAACTGCAACCAAATTATGTTTTTTTATTGTTCTCTTTGGTTTTCACACGTTTCCTCAAGTAAAGAGGCCGGCTGCCACCCGGACCAGTAAAATGAAAGCGGGCGTTCCCAAATTCAATCACACCAAGGCATTATGACTAATGCTCAATTACATGGGGATGCAGAAGAAGAAGCACAGTCCTTTTTTTGAATACATCAGTTTTTTAGGTTTTTCTCCGTTCACCCAAGTTAAAGGGGGCTCAGTCAGAGCATTTAAACTCGTTGGGGGGTTATCATTGTCATCTTATGTTTCCCCACCCTGTTTCCCCCTTTTCTCTGACCTTTCCCTTTAGTCTTCTTCTTTAATAATAATAATAAAAATTTCCCTCTTAGTTCCCCTTAAATAGGGCCTGCAAGTAATTTCTCCAACCCTCTATCCGGGGAAACCGCCAATCTCCTCCATGGAACTGAGACCAATTTTTCCCCCTTCCCCAGAAAAAGTTCCTGGGTCTCCATTTGACCTCTCTTTCTTGAACCCTTTGCACCCCACTTCAATTGCTTTGATCCTATTTTGACCTTCATTTTTTCCTTTCGATCACTTTTTGGATTACATCATCAGGCCATTTTATGATGGTCGACTTTTTCTGGACCATCTCTGGTGCCATGTGTTTTTGGTTTGCCCAGTGGTGCGGGCCCCAAAGGGAAAAAAAATAGCCCTCCGCCCCCTTGCGCTAATGGCACTGATGACCCCTAGGATCTCCCCTATAAATAAAAAATGCCAAAAGGATGCCTGGCCCTGTATACGCAAACGCAACTGTCCGCTTTTGGGCTCGATCCTAAAAATCACACGATTTTTGAAAAGTGGTTGATAGGGCGTTTTTAAAAATGATGTTGTAATTGGGACCAGCATCCCTTTCTTGGAGGACATACGGGAACAGCCCTGCAGAACATGTTATGTGATTTGATCAGCGATCCCACTGAGGCATTGGAACAATGGGAAACCCTGTTCAGTATTTATTCTTCTTTCACCTGCCTGAGTCGAAGATTGGTTTCTCCATGTTTTCCCGGTTGTGATATCGTTGTTGATAGTTTCCCCCCGGGACAGCCTGGGGACCCCATACATACAAATTTTAACCACGATAATGTGGCCCAAAGTTCCCAAACTTTTCGGTACCCCCCACAACAAAACCCTTTGTAACCCCTTCCCCCCATTATAACGTTTGCCCCCCCTCCCACAGATATACATGCTCTATTTTCATTTTGGGCTGAAATTGATATATATTTCTGTCATATGGTAAATTTTTCAAATGACTATTTAAAAAAAAAAAATTTTTTAAAATAAATCAAAAGTGGCAAAAAATAAATTTAAAAGGGAAAATTTCAAGTTTTAATGATTTTAATTGAAAAAATCACAAAAAAAAAACCCCCAAAATTTTGGCCACTATCCCCCCCCTCTCTCTTTTGGGGCCGTCGCAGGGGTTTCGGGCCCCAAAATTTTGGGGGTGAAAAAAGGGAAAAAACCACTGTTACCCCCGCTTTCGTAAGGAAACAAAGGGAGGTTTGGCAAAATGGTTTTTATGCCCTCGTGTAAAATCTTCGTTTGGGCCTAAAACCCAATTAAACGTATACCGTTTTTGGGAAAAGATCAAACTACGAGTGTTAAATTGGTGAAACGCAAAGAAGAAAAAAGGTTTAGCCCCACTGGGAGGGGGGGGGTACCCCCTTTAGGAACCTGTAATATAGGCTAATGGGGAGTAAGTATAAATGAACAAGTATTTTTAAAAAACCCAAATTTTAATGTCATCTTGACTAACAACACCTTGCCAGTGTCAGCATCTCTAAATTCATAATTACTGACATCTTTTGAAAATCTTCTATGAATTAATTCAACAACATCAAAAAGGGGAAAAGAAAAAACCCCAAAAAACTTTCTTCTTCTTTTTGCGTTGTTCTTTAAAATTTTAATCCTCTTTGATATGTTTGATCTTTGAAAACTTTCTTGAAATTGGTTTGGTAGACCCAAAACGCTGTTCTACATTTTAGGACACACATCGTTTTCAGCCAAACCCCCTTATTCTTTACGACAGGGGTAACAGTGGTTCTATTCTTTACACCAAATTTGGGGGTAAACGGCGACAAAATTTTAAAAATTTTAACAAAACCCAAAGATAAATGTACCTCTTTTTTTTCCAATCCTTTTTTTTCCCCAAACCGCCCAGATCAAAAAAATTTCTAAAAGGGCCTTTGTGTCCTTTGTAATAGTGTTTTTGTCCCTTATTATCTCTGAGTCCATTTTTTGAGTGCCTTTCTTTTGCCTTTTCCCCATTTTTCTTTGGGTTACTGTCTGTTGGTAATCTGCTTGTGTGGGAACCATTTAATTTTTGTGCCCCGATCATTAAAAGGCAGATATAACAAAAAAAATTTCCCTTAAAAGTCCCAGACCCCAGGAAAATAAAGTAGTGAACACCCAATTTAAAGAAACTCCTGTATTGAATGGTGAAACTCTCTTAATCACCGGATGATGGAAGATCTCCTCATAAATTCTATTCATGGAAATCTGATTCATCAATTAGCATTGGTGTGTTTCGTCCATCTTCAGCACCCTTTGGAGCTCTGGTGCTTATCCTTCGGGGTTTTTGGGTTTAGCAAAGGTTTTGTTTCTCTCCGTTCTGTTACCCTCTGGGGTTTGTTACGTGTGTGGTACTCCCACCCTCAACCTCCTTATCCTCTTCGACATGATGACAGGGAACATGGTTCTATTCTTTACTCCCCCTTTGGGCCCGGTAACCACTCCCCGGGGAAAGGTGGAACTAAAATCAATCAGACCGACTATTATCTTCTACTGATATTATTTCCTTTATTTGCTTTAATATCATAAGAACTCAAAACTGACTTTTAGCGAAGATCCCAAAAATATCGGCCCGTGTAATTATTCTTTACTATTTAAAAAACATGGACAGCCCAAAAGAGAGGGGGACACATCTTTCCCTTTTATGTCTCCCAAATTATGAACATCAGGTGGTAGGACGAAACCCAAATCTGAAGTCTCAACGTGCAAAAATGCCTTCCATCATGGGGATGATCAGCAGTGGACGACTAAGATGGTTGGGGCATGTGAGAAGAATGAAACCGATCAAAACAAATGCTGTTCTTGAACCCCGGAGGAAAGGCACCAGGGCAGACCCTGCTCAGATATAAAAATGTCTGCAAGGCCTCAATGAAAAATTTTTCTATAGATCCCAGCACATGGGAGGGTACTGATGACAAGTTGTGTGGAAAAACAAATTTCGAAAAGGGGGAGAGTCTTTTGAAGAGACTTTTATTGAACTGAACGACAAGAGAAAAGCGAAAAAGAAGTTGAAAATAAAACCCAAAACCGTCTTTAAAGACGAAAAAGGGCCCTATATCATAGAAAATTCGAATCCCCCACGTCTAAAATGAAGGTTTAAATTTTAATGATCACATCAACATGAACGAATGTAAATATGCAATATAATTAAATATAATAAATAATAACTCTTCTTAAAAATTTTAATTTCCAAATTACTCATTATTTGAATAAATTTATCATTTAAAAAAAACAAAAGAAAAGTACAAATAACAAGTCAATCCTATTTATTTATCATTCGTTTCCCGGGGTTTTAAAGATTTTTATCATCATCAATGGGTTATCGACTGGGCATCCCCCAACCATCAAATCCATCATTCCATGATCAATGATGATATCACCCCTCCCCCCGCCTTTTACTAATATAAAAAGTGTCTCTTAATCATGGTGATACTTTAACAAGTGAAACTAAAGCTCTACAAATTTCAAAGGGTCAGTTTAAATCCTTTCGTATCCTCCGGCTTTGGGGCATTCCCGACAGCTGGGGTTTTTTATTCCTTTACGACAGAAGAAAAGTAAATTTTTATAACGCGATGTCGTTTCCCCGGAATCTTCAACAATCCAAGATGGTGGTCAATCCTTCCCTTTTTACATAACGTAAAGAAATCAATGTAGGATTTTGATGATTTTATTATTTTTAAAGTTCGTATTGAGCTTTAATCAAACATACACAAACAGGAAACGTCTTTTTTTTAGTCTACTGTTCTTTCCCTTAATTTTTCTTTGCTGATACTGTCCTCGTAATTCAACGTTTAAAATTTAACGGTCAAAAACCCATGAAATATATGATTAATACCTCATCGTTCCCTACGGCTACGCTTCCAACCCCGTTTTAAACATTATTATGACATTGTTTTCTCTTTCCTTCCCGATTGTGCTATCAACATTCTGGTCCCTTTTTCGTTAATATCATTTCCCTCTTGGGAAAAAACCCCTTCTGTGGACAATCCTTAAAAATTAAATTTAAACAATACCCGTTTGTGTTTAACTCTGCCAAGTTTTCCATTCTGACCTTTCACATACTCCCGTTGTTGCCATACCTTGATACATCTTCATGTCAGCTCCTTTCCAAAAATAATCATCCATTCAATCTTTTTCCCCTGATGTTTTTTAAAGTTGTTACTAATTTAGAGATCATTCTTCCTATGTCTATTTGTAGAGGTTTGCTCTTTTAACCCCCTTTTTTTAAAAAGTGGCAATGACACTCGATTAATCACAACTTTCATCTTGTTTTTTTATGTTATTTATGTGATCGATTTCTGGTAGTTTGGCTTCCCCTGAATTTTAGTCTTCCTGCCCCATCCCAAAATCAACACTCAACCCTGGCCCCCCCAATATAAAGGCCAATAGACAGAAAATCAAAATTGTATTTAATGGAGGGTTTGGGTTTTCATAAGTTTTGATAGAAAACTGTAAGTAGAATCATACACATACCTTGGAGCACATAGAAAACATCCTTGGTACAGCTGACCTCCTTGGGAGCAGCATGCCTCCTTGGGGCCCCGCATGAACCCCTTGGGGAGCAGCATAGACACATACCTTGGTAAACATGCACATACCTTGGGCGCATAGACACAAACCCTTGGGAGCAGCAAGACCATACCTTGGAGCATAGCACATACCTTGGTAGCAGCATGCCATACCTTGGTAGCGCAAAACACATACCTTGGTAAGGGAAGAAAATACCTTGGGAGCATAGACATCCTTGGTGCAGCATAGCCAAACCCTTTGGGAGGGATAGACACGGAAGGAGGAACAAACAAAAATGTCAAAAAAAAAATACAAACCTTGGTAGAAACTAGACCGGAAGGAGGAACAAACAAGATGTCAAGATAAGAATACAAAAACAGGGAAACTTTATTGCATTGAGTAAGATATGGAAGTCAAAGAGTCAAAACAAACACAAACTAGAATCTTTCAATCAAAGGGAAGTCAGTGCTGTTCTATGACTCGGAAAAAATGGAGACAAAAAAACCTGAAGCTACAGACCTTCATAAATGGATGTTTACGTAGAATAGAGGAACTGAGATGGTATGATAAGATTACGAACGTGGAACTCAGAGAAAGAACTAAGCAGATACCAGGGGAAAAAGATACCAGTGGAAAGATACAGTGGAAAGATACCAGTGGAGAAGATACCAGTGGAAGATCCCAGTGGAGAAAGATACCAGTGGAGAAAGATACCAGTGGAAAAAGATACCAGTGGAGAAAGATACCAGTGGAGAAAGATACAGTGGAGAAAGATACCAGTGGAGAAAAGATACCAGTGGAGAAAGATACCAGTGGAAAAAGAGCTGAAGAGACGCTGGCGATGGATAGGGCATCATTGAGAAGACCAACCGGAAGCATTACAAGACAGACACATTTTTGGGAAACCCCGCAGGAAAGAGTAGGGGGGGAAAGGGCCCTAGACAGACCTGCCCCATGAGGCCATTACCTTGTAGTGGTGGGGGCTTGCGTGCCTCAATGATCCAAGCTATGCCGGCAGGAACGTTCTATTCCTGGAAGGGTTACCCATGCCGGACAGGTCCAAGGTGAGAGGTCAGACTAAATGTGGCCCCCTGGTCCTCCAGGTTGGGGGTTGGGCGCAGTGCTAACAACTCTGCCCCAAAAAAAAGAAAAAATGTTACAGAAACTTCAAAAGGAAAAATGCTCTCGATGTCCAGCGGTCTTGAGACAGAGTACCACTGTCAGCATGAACAGTATGGGTGAAAGCCGCAGAAGCCCATGCTGGGAATTCAAGTCTCTGGATGTCAAAACTAAACAAGAATAGGATTCTGGAACGTCAGAACAATGTTCGAGACCACAAAGACATCACAGGTGGAAAAAGAGAATGCAACACTATAAATTACACATTCTAGGGTCAGCGAAAGTAGATGGACAGGCTTCGGACAGACGACAACTAGAACAGGGAAAACCATCTTATACTCAGGAAGAGACGCCCCGGAATCATTCAGCAGAGACAATAATAAGGAAAGGATTGAATAAACATCTCTTAGGTACACCCGATTAATGAAAGATTGTTGAAAGCCCGATTTAATGGAAAACAAGGAAAGCTAACTATCATTCAGTGCTATGCACCCACTAACGAAGCCGAAGAAGAGGACAAAAACCAATTTTATGAAGGTTACAGGAATAGTGGACAAGGTTCCAGCTAAAGGACGTTTTTGCATAATGGAGACTAAAGCAAAAGTTGGAAACAATAACAGACACTGAAGAAGAATTTGGGAAAGAGGGATGTGGCACTGCAAATGAAAATGGAGAAATGTTAGAAATTTTTTGTCTAAAAACAGACTGATCATGGGAGGCACATTGTTTCCACACAGGACCATACACAAGTACACATGGATATCCCCAAATGGAAGAGATGAAACCAGATAGACCACTTTATGATCAACAGCAAATGGCGAAAGACATTACTTGATGTAAAGGTGAAAAGGGAGCTGACTTTGGGATCGACCATCACCTTTCGTTGCCATGATCAGGCAAACTAAAGAAAACATATATACAACCCAAGACAAGAACAGAATACTTTAATGTTAACCTATTAAAAGACAGAAAGATTGCTACAAAATATATAGTGGAACTAAAGAACAGATTTCAAATCCTGTCAGAGAAAGTCAGAACAACACCAACTGTATCCAAGAAAAATGGAATGCGATAAAAGGCACATATAAAATAGTTAGCAGTAGGGTACTGGGAACCAGTAAAGGACAACATAAAGAGTGGATAAGGGGCCAGACCTTAGAATACATCCAAAAGCGAAAGGAGAAAAAAATTCTCATCAATAGCATTAGATCAGAACGTCAAAAAGATAAGGCAAGAAAAATTACAGAACTAAACAAAATGGTAAAAGAAGTGCTAGAACAGACAAGAGAAAATTTATGGAAAGACAGCAGAAATAGCAGAAAAGGCTGCTAAAGTACAT
>JADZMA010002819.1:0-10931 GCA_020796225.1 Arion vulgaris
TAAGTGTGCTGTTCTTAAGCTGATAAAGCTATTACTCTTTTTCTTAAGGCTTTCTTGATGCCGACTCATCTTTTTCGTGTATTCTCTTGCTCTGTACTTGTTATAGCTTTTTCTGTGGTAGGCGATATCAGGGCATTCTTGTCAGGCGTCCGAACTATACAACGCAAAGAACAAAAATGGAAGCAGGCTTGTCGAGCTATGCAGTTAGTATGACATCTTCATTAACAAACGCAGAGAATCATAGATATATACATTGTATAAACGGAATGATTTTAACATAAAAATCGACTTTATATTATAAGGTGTAGCGAGAAAAGATGTAAACGCAATACCTAACTGTGTCAACACTGATAATAATGCAATCGCCGTTACTAGGAAATCCGATAGGAAAAGGAAACAAATACAACGAAAATGGCAGATTTTGTGAACTAGTAACTTACAAATCACAAAGTAGAGACAGCGAGAGTTATGAGAAGAAACTGAACGTTCGCTAGAGGTAAAGTACTCAATATTTCTTCGGTAAACATCAATTGAAATTTAAAGACGCTACATATCTGAAAATAATTGGTTAAGCAAGTGGTTGAATAACGATATCAAGCATAGAACAAATTAAATCTTAGGACAAAGGTCACCAATTTTGAAAACGAGCATTGTAGAACAAATCCTATCACAACATTATGTTACCAAAGACACCAGGAAAATGTGATTGTACAATATCAGTACTTCTTCTTCTTTGCGTTCGTTCTTTACGACCAATTTTAATCACTCTTTTGATATGTTTGATCTTTGCCAAGAACGTGTATACGTTGCACATTGGTTTGGTAGGCCACTAAACGCATAGACTTCAACGCGTTTAGGACATGTGCATCGATTTCAAGCCAAACTTCCTTAGTCGCCTCTTACGACATGCGTGGCAGGTAACAGTGGTTCTATTCTTTACAACCCAAATTTGGGCCCGGTAACCACTCGGCGAATATCAGTACTGAATTTCGTCAAGAAAAAACAGAATGATTTGATCACTTAGTAAATTACCAACAGGCTGTGCGCATAAAGAGCAATGCTACTCAAATACAATGGATTCGTATTCGAACGCTCCATATCGACCACTTGCTAACCACTCTTTGTGATTTGTATGTGATCTGAGCGTAAGAACGATTGTGCGTTGTGTCAGTTATGCGACTTCTAAGTTGGCCAGCATCCGATTTCTGCGATGATTTTATTTACTATGTAGGTTTTCTAGCCCACCTAAGTTGCCTCTTACGACATGCCCTGTAGGTAGCAGTGGTACTATTCTTTGTTTCCCTTGTGGGCCAAGGCACCACAAGTGCGAGTTTTGTTATATTTGCTATTTTTATTTATGGATCATGTACCATAGATTAACGTGTTTAGAAATGAAAATCAAGAACACTAAAACAGAAATAATGAATATGGGAAGAAAACATAATAAACTAGACATCCATGTCAATGTCACTAAAATAAACCAAGTGAAAGAATTCAAATACTTAGGAAGCATATTCACAGAAGACGGAAGACTAAGTAGAAGATAGGAGCTAGAGTGCAAAAAAGCAAATCTGCAACCTACGCTAGCCCCATTGTTAGGTTCAAAGAATTTCACAGGAAGTTAAAACAAATGATCAACAGCATTTTTATACCTGCTTGTGTACCAGAGCCAAACATGGACACTGAGCAAAGCGCAGTCACAAAAATAACTACACGTAGAAATGCGTTGCCTGCGAAAAATTACAACAACACCAGAAAAGACAGAGTCACAACATCAGCATAAGAAAGAAAGTTGGCACAGAACCTTGCTTGAATACATTGAGAAACAAAGAATGAAGTGGTTTGGCCACTTAATAGAATGCATCCAAACTCCACAGTATACATAGTCTTCTACAACAGGACATCAGGAAAGAAGGCAAGAGGAAGACCACGAAAAAGATGGTTAGATGGCGTAGCTGAATCATGTGAAAGAACAAAAATAAACCAGAACAGCGCAAGACAAAAGCAGAAAACCACGACACTGGGCAACAACCCAGTAGCAGTGTGACGACAAAAGAAGAAGATGAAGAAATGAAGTATATGTTTAATTACATTGGTGACATATTTCTAAATAATAAAACAGAAAATGATTCATCAATCAATCAAGTGCATGCCTGCCGGCGTAGGCGATCATGTCTCTACACAACTCTCTCTCTGCTTGGTGCATGTAATCAGTTCTGATGTCGATCTTGTGTCGAACCATGATGTCAGCCCATCTAACATCTTTTCCGTCTGTCTTCCACGATCTCTCCTTCCCTGAATTTTACCTGTAGTCACCAAATGTTCTAAACCTTCTCTTCGCATTTATGCCGAAAAACCTTGATTATCGGAATCTTATTCTTTTGATAAGGTTTCTTTGTGAGAGCCTGATTTAAAACCTCCTCATTTCTTTTCTTCGCTGTCAATGGAATTTTCAGAATGATGAATTTTCAAAATAATTCATAATCAGAAGAAAAACCGCCCGAGTGGTTGCCGAGGCCCAAATTTGGGGTGTAAAGAATAGAACCACTGTTACCTGCCACATGTCGTAAGAGGCGACTAGGGAGGTTTGGCTGAAATCGGATGCACATGTCCTAAACGTGTAGAAGTCTATGCGTTTAGGGGCCTACAAACCAATGTGCAACGTATACACGTTCTTGGCAAAGATCAAACATATCACAAAGAGTGATTAAAATTAGTCGTAAAGAACGAACGCAAAGAAGAAGAAGAAGAAGAAAAACAATAAATAATAATAAAATGAGAATAAAATTGTCCTGGCACTCAAATGGAATATATTCTATCATTTGCAAGCAATAAAACGTGTTTCACCACACTACATCCATATTTACATCATTGAAAGTGTCATCAGTTTTATGAACAAATAATAATCTTTATTGCAGTGTTATGTCAGACGGTGAAGCCCATATGTCAAGTCAAATAACCTTGTAATAAAAAAATCAGCCGTTAAATTTATTGCCTATTTTTATCACACTTTACTAACTTAAAATCTAAAATTGCCATGTACACGTGACACATAGATGATTTATGACCTTAGTTAACGCCGTCGCTCTGAGCCGATTTGGCTCGTGTATTTTACGATAACGCAAAGCTTTTACTTGTTAATTTAGTATACATTGTAAAATAAGTACGCCCGATGGTTTAAATAAAATTACAGAGTGAAAGGGTAAAATTAAAAATAAATGGGCTGGAATATAAATTTACCACAACTGTTAAACCATAAGATTAGCATTACGCCACTTAAAGTGGCGGCCGGTTTCAGGGCGCCCACCATCTCTAAATGGCCTCAGAACAAATGGTTGAAGATCACGGAGTCCACGCAGGATGATGCATGCCTACCAACTATGCGAAGAACAATTATCATTTTCCGTATCGATAGGGCACAAAGAATACATTTTACTTTGCGTCATTCTAAAAATGCTATCCTCCCCAACTCTCTGGATGCAGGCCAGGAGCAAACTCAATGTAAATCTAATCGTTGCAGTAATATGGCTTCGATATGGAATACCAATTAAATTTCCAACTGATACAAAGCTAATAATGAAAACTATCTACGCACTAGATTAAATTTATATCGCAGTGCGAAATTTTCACACAGGCAGTGAAAAGCGTATAAGTCTTTTGAATATAAGTATTACAGAAGAGTCCTCCGTATATCATGAACAGAGAAGAGAACCATATATATATATATATAATCTAGAAAGATCTCAAATTCAAAGAAAATTGTCTGATGCTCAAATAAGAATGAAAAATTGAAGTATTTTTGACATATAAAAGAGACACGAAGGATTGAAGACCGTTTGAAAGTAGGCATCCCGGCAAGAGAACGGAAAAAATGGATTCAGGATATAACTCGTGATTTCAGCATGACGGTTGCAGAGGTGGGACAACTGACCTATGAGAGAGAGAAATTCCGAAGGGCTGTTAGGATGGCAAAGTTCTTCTCAGGACAAGCTATTTGATGATGAGTGAGAAATTACTGATTAGTGACCGCGTACGAGTATTCTTCATGTATCATATAGTTGGTACGTAATGAGCACTTTTTGTTCAGTCCTCCTCTGTCGACATTACCAAACTGTAGATGTTAATCTTCTAATATATAAATCTAGTAACTTCATCGAACGCTCCCTATCGATCACTTGTTAACCAATCTGTGTGATTATATCACTATGATCTAATCCTAAGATCGATTGTACGTCGTGCCAGTTATGTACTAACAAGTAGAGCCAGACATCCGATTTCTGCGATGCTTTTTATTACTATAGTAGCTTCCTAGGTCCACATCAGTCGCATCTACAGTATGCCTTGTATGTCATAGTGGTACTATTCTTTGCTTCCCTTGCGGACCCGAGAACCACACGGCCATACAATCTAGCAAGGAATGCTGCAGTACAGAACGATAATAACTCGTAGAGATAAATAAAGGGTTACTTTGAAATACTCACAAACATAGATATTCGAGAATATTATTACTATTCGCACATCTCTACTCATGAATCTATATTACTTGTAGTAACAGGTTTACTGTTCTATATACCAAAAGTGACTCGCTGCTAATATTTATTTATATCACAGAACGACACTAGAACTGCCCAATCTGTTCGTGATCCTGACAAGAGTAAAGTAATTCTAGTTACTCACTTTAAGGTAAATATGTTAGCTGCTACCATATTTATGTTTACAATTTACGCATGATGAACTCGTTTAAACTTCTCACATACATCAATGTGGTTATTTGCTAAGATATGTTTCGCCCGAGTGGTTACCGGGGCCCAAATTTGGGGTGTAAAGAATAGAACACTGTTACCTGCCACGCATGCCGTAAGATGGCGACTAAGGAGTTTTGGTTGAAATCGGATACACATGTCCTAACTTGTGAAGTCTATGCGTTTAGATGCCTACCAAACCAATGTACAACGTATACACGTTCTTGGCAAAGATCAAACATATCACAAAGAGTGACTAAAATTTTTCGTAAAGAACGAACGCAAAGGAAGAAAGAAGCTAAGATATGAATATGTCTTTACACATTTTCTATTTATTGTTGTCTAACCATTTCTTATTACTGTCTGTATCGTCAGTGTAGTGCCGGGACCCACAAGGGAAGCAAAGAATAGTACCACCGCGACCTACAAGACATGTAGTAGAGGTGACTACCTTGAGGTCTAGTGAAGCTACCTAGTAAATAAAAAGCGTCGCAGAAATCGAATGTGCTGGCAATATTGTAGGCATAACTGACACAATGTAGAATCGCTCTTAGGCTCAGATCACATACGAATAACGCATAACTATCATAGTAAATAGTGGTCGATATCGAGCGTTCGAAGAAGAACTGTCTTTACTCATGTCATTTAAGTTTGGCTGCAGACGTCAAGAGGAAAATCAAGCGGAAACAGGGCGTGCGGTATATTTTCTCAGTGTGATGCAAGTCTTCGAAATTATGTCCCTTAATTGTTTGTTCTTTAAAATAACCTTCGATCGTGACTTTAAAAAAACTGCACAAAATGTACGAATACCATTTTATTTAGAAAATATGTACTTTAAATTTATAATAGTGATATCAACTACAACAATCTACTACAGTTTTACCCTTCTAACTTAACTTGAGCAAATTCTTTAATTATGGATGTTAGTCTAGAGTGGCAGCCAGTGTAGATTCAATAGAAATTAATGACAGATGTCTAAGTTTTGTCCAGCTTATTGAACTTTTTAAGTAGTGTTTTATTAATTTTAATTTGGGAAAACTTCTATCTCTACTAGCTACAGAGACAGGAAGTGTTAATAAAATTCTCAGAACTACAACAATGTTTGGATACAAAGTAATTTTGCGATCTCATTAGCAGCAATTTTCATCTGAAATAACTCTCCGTCTATCCCACACAGGTACACGTTCTATAGTCAGAACTATAGTCATTGAAATAGTTGATCAGGATGACCCCAAAAGTAACCATGATGTGTTGTTTAGTCCTAGCAGTATGCATATGCTACAGTTTTGCCTGTAAGTGTGTTTTAGTAAGCTAAAGCTAACTGTACATTTAAATAGGAATTACATAGTCTTGCCCCTGTGCTCTCAGGGCTCTCAAAGGGAGCAATGAATAGTAACACTGCGACCTACAAGGCATGTCGTAAGAGGCGACTGAGTTAGGGGCATAGGGAAGCTATCCTAGTAAATAAATAGCGTCGCAGAAATAGGATGTGCTGACCTACTTGTAGGCGCATAACTAGCACAACGTACAATCGCTCTAATGTTCAGATCACATACAAATCACAGAGTGATTAACAAGTGGTCGAAATGAAGTGTTTGAAGAAGAAGAATGTTGAACCAAAAGTTCAGCAGGAGAACAGGCACGTGTAAGGCTGGTTAAGCGATGGGTGTACCGACAGGAACTATCAGAATACACGTTACTCGACACCAGCTTAGGAAGACTCTTATGGGACTATCTAGAGCAGCTTTTCCCAAACTGGGGTCCGCGGACCCGGGTTTTGCGAGGAACCACAGGGTCCTCAACCGTTTGAAGAAATATTGCGATCTTTGAAAAAAAAGTATAAAAACAGTGGTAAATAGCTCGCTGCGAAATCAAAGGACCGGACGAGACTTCCTGAAGGAGCATGACATCGATGTGTGCTGCATCCAAGAAACACATATTGCCAGCACGCACAGATTCTCCATTAGAGGCTATGAAATCTTCCGGCAAGATAGGGAAGACCGACCCAGGTGGAGTCTCATGACTGCCATCAAAAACAGGTTCTCAGCCTGGGAAACGCATCGCTCCCAATCAACCGACACAGAGGCGATAACCATCTGCCTAAAAACCACTGACAAGGAAATCACAATTTGCAACATATATTCACCACCAAACAAATGTATCCACCTAAACAACATACAACCAAACACAGAAAACTGGATAATAGTTGGAGATTTCAACAGCCATTCTCCAAGCTGGGGTACTCTGACCTAAATGTAAAGGAGAAGTAGAGACTTCATCATCAACAACAGTCTTGTTCTTCTAAACAAACCTGATGACCCACACTCATACTACTCTCGACCTTGGAGAACAACTAGCAATTCAGATCTAGTAATAGCGACTGAAGATGTTGAAAAATTCACAAATCGAAGTGTGTGTAATCAACTAGGGCAGTGACTATAAACCCATAATAATCTCATGAAAGGACAGAGAAACACCCCAAAGGAACACTCACCCCAGCTGCAAGTATAAGAAAGCAAATTGGAATATCTTCTCACACATAGAAGAAGACATAAAGAACATGAAGATAAAGAAAATAGTCCTAAACCGCAAACTCCAAACATTCAACAACTGGGTTCTAGATGCAGCAAAAATAAGTATACCAAGAGGAAGAAGGGAAGACTACTGACCCTATTGGTCCCCTAAACTGGAAGAACTTCGCTGAACTCAGCATTCAAAAAAGAAAACATGGAAGCAGACCCACAGATGAAAATGTTCCTACACAACAAGACAAAGGCAATATTTACAAAGAAAGAAGGAAGCATGAGAGACAGTTGGCATGAAGAAACTGCTTCCCTAAATCTATAGAAAGACACTAAAAAACTATGGAACATCACAAAACTCTAAATGGTGACAGGACAGAAAGGACCAAAACTGTGCTACACACAGGCACAGGATTTGTCACCGGCAAAGGTAGCAGCAGACCTATTAGCTAGAACCTATCAATCGGAAAGCAAAGTCAAAATTCAACAGGCAAGAAAAAGGAAGTTAAAACCAGTCAAAGCACTGCTGAATAGTCTTAACTCTACAGTCCCAACAGACAGCATGACAGCTATGTTTACCCTGCAGGAGCTAGAAGACCAAATAAAAAAGCTAAAGGAGAAAAAGGCACATGGAGCGGATGTAATTACCAATGAATTCCTTAAACACCTTGGTCCTCTTGGCAAAGGTTTCTCAGCATTTTCAGCCAGGCTGGAAAACAGGTCAAGCTCCATCAACCTGGAAGGAGGAACACATCTACCCCATCTTGAAATCAGGCAAGGACAAAAATGACCCAAAAGCTATAGACCATCAGCCTTCTCAGCTGTGCAGGGACATTAATGGAGAGGCTAGTAAACAGGAGACTGACATGGTACCTTGAAACCAATTCATTGCTCACTACAGACAAAACAGAAGCACGGAGGACCAGCTGGCTTACCTCACCCAGGACATTGAAAACGCCTTCCAGGAAAAAAAGAAAGTAACAGCCATATTCTTTGACCTGTCCCGGGCATTTGATACAGAATGGCACGATGGCTAATGCTGAAAATCCTACAAACAGAGTCTCCACAATATGTTCTCTTGGATCAAAACCTCCTCTCCCAACGTACAGCCAGAGTAAAATAGACAACCACCTCAGCAAGATGCAAAAAATAAAGGAAGGGGTTCCACAGGGCAGTGTGATAGCACCAACGCTGTTCCTAATATACATAAATTACATCACTAAATGCTGCCCCCAGAATGTCTCAAACAGCCTACATGCAGACGACTTCGCAATCTGGACAGCTGCAGAACACATTCAAAAAACATCCCATCTACTACAAAAAACAGTGGGAAAAGTGGAGAGCTGGACAAAAGCTGGGACACCCAAAATTAACCACTCAAAACCACAGCAACTGTTTTTCCCTCTCCCACACAAGGAAAAAGTATTCATCAATTTAGAAAACGAAACAATACCCCAAAAGATACACCACCTTCCTTGGAATCACCCTAGACAGCAGACTTACCTGGAAGCCAAACATAGACAAAATTCAAAAAAAAGTCATACAAAAACTTGCTGTGATGAAGAAACTAGCTGGCCGTCTAGGGCGCAAATTCAAAAATATTAAAGCAGGTCTACACTGGAGCAGTCAGACCCATCATGGAATATGGCTCCAGTTCTTGGACAATAGCAGCCAAAACAAACACACAGAAACAAGATAATGTACAAAACATGGGCCTAAGAATAACTCTGGAAGCAATGAAAGCAGTCCTATCATAGAAATGGGAAAAACCCAGACATAGAGCCTCTAGAACTCCAGAAAATTTAAAACACTCACCCAGTTTGAAAAACTAAAACTGCTAAAAGAACACCCTCTACACACAAAATTCCAAGAGAAAACAAAAACAGACTTGCAAGGAAAAGTCCCAACCATCTGGCCAGAGAATTTCATATGCAACATACAGACATCCTAGAAACTGACCCAGAAATGTGGAAACCCATAATACCAGAACCATGGACATGCTACCAAAACATGGCCCAAATACACCTAGAAGTCCCAGGAATAATCTCAAATAAAATACAAACAGAGACAGAGCAAAGAGCCAGGCCACTCCAAATGCTACGAGAGCAATATCCCACCAGCACATGGACATGTGTTCACAGATAGCTCAGCTACAGATGCTACCAGAAAGGGAGGCAGCGGAATCTACATCATTCACCCTCAAGGAAACACAGAAACACACTCTCTGGGAGCAGGAGAAACATGCACCAACTTTAGAGCAAAGGCAACAGCCCTTCTTGCAGCCATACAGATTCTCAACGACCAGCAAGTGTCAGCAAAAAATATTGCAGTCTTTAGCGATTCAAGATCCGTTCTCCATGTTATCTCATGTCCCAGACAAGACAAGCTCATTCAGGACATACGGCAAAATATCAGCTTGTTGTAAAAAAATCCGAACTGGTCTTACAGTGGATACCAGCACACTATGGCATGCCAGGGAACGAAAGGCTGAAAAACTCGCAAGGGCTGGGGAGCCTAACACAACACCATCCAACACAAAGCTTTACAGAAGCAAAGATTCTCCTGAAACAATCCAGGAAAATGATGTGGAGAAAAACAAATGGAGGATACAACCCAGAGCACGACAGTATAAATACACTAAACAGAAATGCACAGACCACAGTCTTCAGACTTAGAATGGGACACTGCTGCAGTCTCAGAGCACACTACCACAGAATGGGTCTCAGGGACTCGGCAGCCTGCACATGTGGAGCACCTAAGCAGTCCTAGGCACATCCTGCAAGATTGCCCCAGTCTGAATAGTGAGAAATTGGAAATCTGCCAACAGAAACAACCCTACAAGACAAACTATGGGAACTGGTGAAGACCTCAAGCGCACCGCCCTGTTTATGACACATACAGGAGTAGTCGCATAGCAAAAGTTGATCGCAGAAAAAGAAGAGACACTCACACACAAACACATACAAATACACTCACACAAACGTATATAAATAATTTCAAATTTCTGTCCATTTACTTCAGATCCGAGAGATAAAAGAGAATGTCCGTTTCCTGGTGGTGTTGGTGGACTTCGTTGTCTGTATGGTCCTAAAACAGATAGCAATGGATGTGAAGGATGTCTAGGCGAAGGATCCGCTATTTGCCCAGAGTCAGCTGCTTGACTTTGACTTGCAATTTGGATATTCTTTTGGGACAGATGGTTGTTACATATGTCAATGCAACCCCCCTATTTGTGCGGTTCCATGGTGCTCAACACCTTGTCGTTATGGCGTCCTTAAAAACAAAGACGGATGTGAAACATGTGAATGTAAACCCGAACCTTAACTCTTATAATATGATAAGCCACATGGCAAACCTTTCTGGCAGTACCAATTCCCCAACAAGTTACCTCTCGAACCAAAACATTAAATATAAATAAAGTTATTTTACGATTAATTTCAGTAACATAAGAAATTTCAGTAACATAAGAAACTTCAGTAACATAAGAAACTTCAGTAACATAAGAAACTTAGTAGAGTTAGGAAATCGCCACTAAAAGTTCACTTATAAAATACCCACCAGAAAAAAACATATCAAGTTGTTTTAGAATGCGTATACTTAGAGTTAATCTTCTTCTTCGAACGCTCCATATCGACCACTTGTTAACCACTCTGTGTGGTTTGTATGT
>JADZMA010002820.1:0-10929 GCA_020796225.1 Arion vulgaris
TACACCTACTCACACAATATACTATACTTCACTACACTTACATTACACTATACTATACTCCACCCCACCTACACTACATTATACTATACTTCACTACACCTAATCAGAAATTAAATAATGAAATTACAACTCTTTTTTAAGAACGATTTTCTTTCATCTAGTATAAACAAAATTGGTTAATTAAATAAACCATTTTTCATACTTTTATATATAAGGTAATACAGTCTTAGGCCATAGTTTATTCATTGACAGTATGTACACGATGGATGGTGTGGTCGCCTTTACTTCCCAGTGCTTTTCCTGGTACCCAATTGAGGGCTGGGTCGAGCTGAGAGCCATCAGTTCGAAAATATTCCACGCCCACTGTAGAAGTGAACCGGAACACTAGCCTGAAGCGAGTTTACTATAGTCTGTCCATTAATTCGTAGCACGTTTGAAATTGATTTTCTCGAAAACTACCTGTTGGATCTCAGTGATTTTTGCATGCAGCCTTAGAATATCCATGACGCTAAAATAAAGCTAACAAGTAGTCCATAGATGCTATGGATTTTGCACATCGGCGAATTCCTTTGATCTTTTATGACAATTGCAAATGCGGGGGCTCAAATTTTAGATTTTACAGTATCCCAGAATTTGTCCATGTCAATTCTATTCATAGGTGTATCTCCATATTAACTGTATAGGTCAAGTAATTAATTGTATTGCCCTTTTATGTGCAATCGTGAACTTGGATACAATATGCAACAGTTAGTCATCCCCTTCGGTCATCATTAGACCCCAGGGTGTCTTAACTTCACCACAAATTGTATGATGGTAGACGCATTTGGATATGGAAATGTATACTTTGCTATTTCTCAGTCTGTAATCAAAATATGATTTGTATCATCCGAATCTCACGATTCCATGAGGTTGATAATTGTTACTGGCTGGACAAATTGTAATCCATCTCGGTGCCAGTACTCGTCTTCCTCTCGGAGCACATGTTCAACACACTTCTTCCAGAACTGCATGTCTATCATTGAGAGGAACTCACGTGTCAGAACTTCAACATCACACATTTTAAACGTCCTGTTCTGTTCGGCAACTTGCCTTTTACTTTAGCCCAGACAAGCTCTATCGGATTGAGGTGAGCATGATATGGAGGTAGTCGCAAAGACGTGTGGCCGTATTCCGCAATGATTTTGTCAATATTAAACACCTTTGTCTTATTTGTCATTCTCACCAGGTGCAACAACTCAGGCTTCAAATATATCATCGAAGCTGACATTTTGTTATGCAAGCCAAGTCCTAATTTGATCTTTTGTATTTGATGCAGTTGGTACTTTGTCTTTCGCTGATACTGCGTTGTGATAGGATGCATTATCCATTACCAAGCATGATGGTCGGTTTAGAATTGGAAGTAGATCTTTCTCCATCCAGTGCCTGAAAATATGTCCATTCATTTATTTTGGTAGGGCCCTACCGTCAGGGGACTTTTTGATTGGAAAATAAGTCCCGCGTCATGGACAAGACCTTCTTCACTGCTTCCTGCATGTGTTAGTATAATACGCTGGCCTTTGCTGCTTGGTATTTTTCTTTTCTGTTCACCGTCTACTGATTGCCATTCTTTAGCATTGGTGTGGTGAGCATTGACCCAGGATTCGTCCAAATATACAATATCATATCCTTGCCTCCGCTGCTCACTGATCTGCCTCAGGTATTTACTTCGGGCAGCAATTAAATGTGGCTTTCACAAATAATATTCCTGCCGCCTATATTTTTTCTGAAGGTGAAGCCGGCGGCTCTTACAATTTTCCAAAAGTACTTTTAAAAATGTCTATGCTGCAATCTGATTGCAGTTTTAATTTCAGTTTCCTGAGAGTAACAGGTTGATTTGTCGCAAACATTTTCAAGAACTCCCGTCTTATGACATCTATGTCAAAGTCGTCAATTGTTTTTTTCCTTCCTTGTTTGACATTAGTGCACTTTGTGTCCTGTTTAATCCATCGGGAAAGGATTCTCTATTCAGACCAAGCGCCAGTTGCGTTCGTTTCTCAGGGTTATGAATATCGCAATATAGATGACCTCTCTTAGATTCCCTAGGGAAGTGTTGGTATAGTAAAACTGTAACCTTCTGCATTGTTATAAATGTACACTTCAGACTCATTATGAATGTGATATCAATGTCAGTTTTGATAAGCCAACAAATATGATAAATAGCTTCACAAATAGCGAGATACACCTATAACTATACAACGGTATCCCAATTATAACGTCATATGCTTTCCGCTTTCAAAGTCGACTGGGTTAGGTGCGAGAATTCCCGTGAAATATTTGTTACTCACGATATTTCAATGTTACCATAATGTATTTTTAGAACAACGCGTCTGTGTACCGTAGATCTGTTACTATTGTGTACAATCCGGTGGGGTTGATTTTAATATAACCTGAAGAAGAAATATTTCAAACTACATCAAATTTTTTTGGGAAAAAATATTTCTCTAGCGTCATGGATATTCTAAGGCTGCTTGCAAAAATCACTGAGATCCAACAGGTAGTTTTCGAGAAAATCAATTTCAAACGTGCTCACGAATTAATGGACAGACTATAACAACAATGCTACTGGCAATTAGACAGTTTACAAAACTGCTAGTGCGGTGACTGGAAAGGATCTACCCATCTTTACTTCAAGACGAGCCAACCAAATAAATATAATAACATTTTTAACAATCATCTTCATTTCCATAAAACAATATATCTGTTAGTAAGAATACAATCTTCAAATATCGGATCTGTTAATTTAAGTTTATATTTTATCAACTTAAGCAAACCCTGCTGCTAGTAATACAGGGTGTTCAAGATAATTGCAGCCCCATTGACAATTCGAAAGTTGCCAGGTACACATTGAGTTGTGTTTATTTACTATTTAAACTGGTTCTGACTAACTCGTCCTACGTCAATTGTTCATCGCCCCTTTCCGCACTACAATTACACCATCACAAACCTTGACCTATACTACGTCACAACAACTGAACCTTCTCATTTCCATACATATATGCCAGATTAGCTCCATTCACGGGCTGCTTTTAAGTTGAACACCCTGTATTATGTGGTGTATCAGTTGTTTTATATTAGATCATACAAAGTGTATACTTTTCCGATGTTGGTTTGAAATTAATTCTATTATTAATTATCGTAGTGTGTATAAATTATCGTTATATTCCTCTCCTACCGTTGTATGTTACATAGACACTGCATACAATTTCCCTGCAGCTCAAACCCTTTAGCAACTCGTTCAATTTCCTTTTGGAATAAAGTCGATATTTCACCTCTCTCTGTAAAGTTCATTTCAGGTTTTCTATAGCGTGTCCTTTCAGTGTGTATAAAGATGATCATTGTTTATAGCTACGAGTTTATTTGAATGTCTTGTTTTTATTTACTGATTTATTTCTTGTGATTTGTTTATTATCCTATTGTGTGTCACAACATTCTGCAACTTCTCATTCCACGTAAACATTTGTATAATTTCACCAACAAAGACTTGTTAATAAAATGATTAGTTTATAGTGAAAGTAAATAGTATTTCATTTGAATATTTTCTAGCTTTTAAATTGTGCAATCGTTATTTAAAAAATAAAAATAAAAATATGAAGCAAAACAACTACATAATAAAAGCGGGCAATCTATAAGGTCCCTTTTTTTAAATAAATGATTGAATTCACAAAATTGTGAATATATTAAGGCAACATACAAAAACCGGAAAGAGTAAAGCGGTTAAGAAGACGGTTATATAAAAAATAATTAGACTAAGCGAAACAAAACAAAATTAGAAACGTTGTAAAATAACATTTATTTATACTCTTTGTCTATCATTTTTCAATGTTTCAATTTTTTGGTATGAATTTGTCACATTTCTCTCTATTATCAACTTATAATTATCAAAATCGGATCAAAATGTGTTTGCTTATCAAAATACATAAGACACAATATCATCAACGCGTGCTAAAATTGTGCTTATGAAAGATGCTCATCCAAATAAAGAATAATTAAAATATGAGAGTTGCGAACGTGGTGGTAATCATCATCATCATCAGGTGCCGTCTCCACATCAAAGGTTGGCTGCAATGAATCTCTAGCATCCTCTGTCTTTCGCTTTGGTGTTGCACACTGCCAGACTGTAACCTGTCCATTTCTTAAAGTTTCCCTCCCACTTATCTCTCAGTCTTCCTCTTGCTCTTCTCCCTCAACTTTCCTCTAGTAAATGTTTTATCATAGTGTCATCCCTTTTTTATGTGCCCAAAATACTTTACTTGTCTGAATTTATTTCTCTTAATAATTGTTTCTTCATGCCTAGTTTTCCTAAAACATGTTTATTTGTCTGTTTTTCTGTCCATGAAACTCTGCTTATTCTTCTATATCCACATCTCAAATGCATCAATTCTGTCTTCTAACTGCTTGTTCATTGTCCATGTTTCGAGCCATACATTAATATAGGATATATATAGCATTTGATCATTCTAATTTTTAGCCTGTTTGTGATTTGTTTGGATGTCAAAATATTTGCCTATAATTATTTGTATATCTGCTTCTACGTGTGAGTGTCTTTGCTTTAGCTTGGGTATAAATAGACATTCATTCGTGTACTGTAAACCTTAACTTATGTACGTTCAGCTATGGAGATACATACAAATCATGATGGAGATAAAAGCCATTCCTAAAACAGATCTAAAAAATATATGGCTTCTCATTTCCGTCAGCGAGAAAGTGATTGTCATGTGAATTGTTGGAAGGAAAGCAAAGCTGGCGTTTAGATTATCACAGCACTGTGACAAATTATGGCACCGGCATTGAAAACACATTTAGCGACTTTAGCCGAGATAAGCAGATTAGTAGCTGTAGGGTAAAGGGCATTGAACTACTGTGGCAATATTACATGATTTTGAACATGATCAGATAAATGTGTAGCTGCCTAAACTCATTGACGCTTTTATTTTTCTGTAGCTTTATTTAAGTGGCTAATTGACGTCAATCAGATCTTCTAGTTGATATGTCTATATCATTTAGAGAATAAGTATCAATCTATTAGAACCTTCATAGATGTATTTCAGATAACTTAACTTTGTGAAACATCGTTACCTTCATTTATAGTTTGTTTAGATATGTTTGTGCATGAATTCATTTTCAACATTTTTGTTCCCCCCAGAAGATTATAATTTATGGTTTTACAACTTTCTTGATTAAGAACATGTATGTGTAGGTGTGTGTGTGTGTGTGTGTGTGTATATGAATGGCGTTTGACATGTGAGCAAATGTACATATATATACTGCATAGGTTTTCAAACATGTTTAGTTTACAACTTCCTTGATAGCGAAATAATTAGCCCTGTAATGAAAAGAAACTGACTTTGGTAATGAAAATTAATTTCCCTCATGTGTGTATCATCTTTCTAATAGTATATTCATTTTACGTATGATTTAATTAAAAATTAGCAACTCAAATCGTGCTACAAGTTTTGACTATAATTGCCGGCTTGAAAAATATCATTTTACAGTTGTTTCTTCGCTTGACAGTCACGATAGCATAGTGGTTTGCGTCCTTGATTTATAGACGCGTGGTCAATGAACAATTCTATAATTGAGATGATATAGAAGGGTATAGATGGTATATATAGCCACATCTGCTATATGCACTTATAGCGTCCATACAGTGTTCTTGGCTCTTCTTGAAAGTGTATAAAAGCCCAAGTCATATATGCACTGAGACGTCATATGTTAGCCTCGGTTCCTTCCTGAAAGTGTATAGAAGTCAAGTCTATATATGCACTTATAGCGTCACATACAGTGCTCGGTCCTTTCCTTGAAAGTGTAGTAAAAGTCAAGTCTATATATGTCACTCAGCGTCACATATAGTGCTCTGTTTACCTTTCCAAAAAGTGTATAGAAGTCAAGTCTATGTATGCACTCATAGCGTCACATATAGTTACTCGGTTCCTTCCTTGAAAGTGTATAGAAGTCAAGTCTATATATGCACTGAGCACGTCACATCATAAGTTACTCGTTCCTTCCTGAAAATGTATAGAAGTCAAGTCTATTATATTTCACTGAGCACGTCACATACAGTGCTCGGCTCCTTCCTTGAAAGTGTATAGAAGACAAGTCTATATATGCACTCATAGCGTCACATATAGTGCTCGGTTCCTTCCTGAAAGTGTATAGAAGTCAATCTATATATGCACTCATAGGTCACATATAGTGCCCCGTTTCCTTCCTGAAATTATATGTTATGTTTGTGATTAGATCGACGTCGTAGCACATTTGGCATTCTCATGCGTGCTCTGCCTCCACAGCAGCCATCCTAATGTTCACTTGCTCATCGTAACCGAGGAAGTTCATTACTATATCTTCCTACCACAGTCGACACTTCGGAATGTCCAAACTTAACTCATAATTATGGCAGTCGTTCCACTGTCTGAGATTCGCTCATATTACATCAGTGAGCGCGCATCGAATTGATGACATCAGCTCTGTCCTTACCACTGTCAGCTTGAGTCATATGGAATAATATGTCTATACGTACTCTCAGAGCATCCCATATAGTACTCGGTCTCTTCATACAAGCATCAATCATAGAGAACTATAGTAGCTATTCTTTTGATGATATTGTAACAAAAGTCATACTTAGAAAGTGCAGCGACTGAAGAGTCAATATAATCATAGGTCAAAAACATTTATTGAAACTCGCAATTAGATATACACATGTTTTTAATTATTTTGGTTTTTGCTGCTCATTTGATTCCATTTCATAAAGATTTCAGTTGTATATATTGTTGTTGATTGATGAGTGATCTCCCTTTAAATTCTTTCATTACATTTCCACTGTTTATTTTAATTAAGCAAAAATAATTTAAAATTCTGAATATCTTTCATTTTTCTCCTGTCATAATTATCTCCCTCCATATCCCAGTCTAGGTGGCAGTAATTGCGTATATCAATCAAAAACTAATTTAGCAATATGGTTTAGTGGGACAGAAACTATTCACTTCACTTACAAATGCTAAAAATCTAGTTCTGTGAGATTTCTTAACACTTCACACAGTAATGTATTACAACATGAAGTAATTTTCATTTACTTTATGTATGAAAAACATCTCATGTTCTTATCAACTGTACCAGCAATTGTTGTGTTTAAACTAAAGTCATGAGAAAAATAAATATTCACTATTATTACACCAAGAATGTTACTGAGTTCTGATCACCATTATTTTGATTATTAATTATTAGTTACTGAACTGACGTCACAGCTCTCAGGAAGACCCATAAGTGCTCAGTCTCACGAAACAGATTTTGAAGAGGTATGTATGCTTCTGGTTCCTGTGGTTCGCTGGTTAAACACTCTTCTCTATCCATCAGCATCCAGCTCTAATTATAAAACTTTTAAAATCTAAACTCCCTATATTTCTCTATTGATTCAATGTCTATTTTAGTGTCCTCATTTAACATTAGGTTGCCAAGATACAGAAGAACATCGCTCTCACTCATCCTAAGCTCGGTAAAAATCGATGCATTTCAAGCAAGCATGGCCGCAAACACCTGCATTGCAAAGGCAGTAGATCCACGTGAGTCTCTAGAGGTCGGAAACCTCTATAGACGAGATCCACTCATACAGCCACCTGCCATTCTAGATCTTCCGAAGCATTGACTGAGAGTCCGAAACAACAACGACCAGTAAATGGGTACCAGAGAACCAAGTAACGGAGTACCAGTAACGGTCTCAGCCTTCATCCTGAGACTGGAACCGGTTGTCCTGTATGCTCCATTTCCCTCTGCAACAACCCTACCATGCGTGGTAGTCATGAAATCGCACTTGACTTCTCCCAACGATGCACAGACAGATCGGTATAAATAGCAACATCATCATCACTATACATAAAAATTACCACCATATTTTATGACAACACTTTTATCCACAAACGTTAGTGCAACGTTTACCTACGTATCACATCAATATATATTATTCAACTCACGTATGAATCTACTTTATTTCAACATATTCAACTAACTTATGAATCTACTTTCTTTCAACATGTTGAACTTAACGTATGAATCTACTTTCTTTCAACATATTCAACTCAAGTATGAATCTACTTTCTTTCAACATATTCAACTAACTTATGAATCTACTTTCTTTCAACATGTTCAGCTTAACGCATGAATCTACTTTCTTTCAACATGTTCAACTCACGTATGAATCTACTTTCTTTCAACATGTTCAACTTAACGTATGAATCTACTTTCTTTCAACATATTCAACTCAAGTATGAATCTGCTTCTTCATCATATTCAACTCCCAAATATGAATCTACTTTCTTTCAACATATTCAACAACGTATGAATCTACTTTCTTTCAACATATTCAACTAACGTATGAATCTACTTTCTTTCAACATGTTCAACTTAACGTATGAATCTACTTTCTTTCAACATGTCTAACTCACGTATGAATGTACTTTCTTCAACATGTTCAACAACGTATGAATCTACTTTCTTTCAACATATTCAACTCAAGTATGAATCTACTTTCTTTCATCATATTCAACTCAAGTATGAATCTACTTTCTTTCAACATATTCAACTTAACGTATGAATCTACTTTCTTTCAACATATTCAACTTAACGTATGAATCTACTTTCTTTCAACATGTTCAACTCCTGTATGAATTCCCACTACTTTCTTTCAACATGTTCAACTAACGTATGAATCTACTTTCTTTCAACATATTCAACTCACGTATGAATCTACTTTCTTTCATCATATTCAACTCAAGTATGAATCTACTTTCTTTCATCATATTCAACTCAAGTATGAATCTACTTTCTTTCAACATATTCAACAACGTATGATCTACTTTCTTTCAACATATTCAACTTTAAGTATGATCTACTTCTTTCAACATGTTCAACTCACGTATGAATCTACTTTCTTTCAACATATTCAACTCACGTATGAATCTACTTTCTTTAAACAACAACTAAATTTTTTTTCACAACTTCAACGTATGAATCTACTTTCTTTAACATGTTAAACTTTAAAGTATGAATCTACTTTCTTTCAACATGTTGAACTTAACTCCCCCTGAATCTACTTTCTTTCAACATGTTCAACTCGTATGAATCTACTTTCTTTCAACATGTTCAACTAAGTATGAATCTACTTTCTTTCAACATATTCAACTTAACGTATGAATCTACTTTCTTTCACAGCATATTCAACTCACGTATGAATCTACTTTCTTCAACATATTCAACTCACGTATGAATCTACTTTCTTTCAACATATTCAACTCACGTATGAATCTACTTTCTTTCAACATATTCAACTACGATGAATCTACTTTCTTTCAACATATTCAACTAACGTATGAATCCTCTTTCAACATATTCAACTAAGTATGAATCTACTTCTTTCAACATATTCAACATGGGAGTGAACAAAGAAGAAATATATCTTTTGTTTAAATTGGTTCCTACGTAGAAATACCACAAGTGGCAAGTGTAGTTGAACGTAAATTCCGGGCGTCTTCATTTCCTTCGAATGAAAGCTTACTATTATATATAACATTTGTTTTATAATTTATAGATGACCCACAAAGCTTCAAATATTTGGTAAAACTAAACGAAATATATATTGATTACCTATTATAGTGACTGGTATGCACTGGCGTACTTTCTGGGAAGCCACTAGTGTTAATGATGTAGATTAGGTAAAATAAAACATGAGAAAAACGCTCTTATAGCGGTGTGTTATGAGGACATTAACGTAATGAGAACGAATACCCTTCGAGATAAGTGCAGGTATTCAGCTGTAACCACCACAAGGAAAGGCACATCCTAATACCACTCCTGTAACTACATTTTTACAATAGCTACACAAATTTGACTTTGATCTTCTAAAATAAATTGTCTAAGTCCAGGTTTGTGTACTTGGAACTACTAAATCATAATCCATACCTGAAGAATTGCTTTTTGATCACTGGGAACCAGACTCAGTACCACTAAACTTCTCAACCTCCATCCCTAAATTATTAAGCAAGATGCCGAGCCTAATCTAGTGAAAAAGCAATTCAATGGAACATCTCACTACATGTTTCCAGAAGACAGCTGGATAAGAATTTACACAGATGGATCGCAATGGAGGCAACCATGAATGGTGGGCAGATGTACATTAGGCACCCAGATGCTACCACTGTGTCTCTAGCGGTCCCTACTGGAAGAATATGTTCCAACTACAAAGCAGAACTCTAAGCCCTTCTGATGGCAGCACAGCACATGAATAAGCTGCAAGCAGCTGCAAACAAGATGGTATTTCTTACAGACTCATTGTCAGCTATACAAGCCCTGGAGGCTAAATCCACTGACAGCACAGTACCAAAACTACAAAGAGAACTTGCTCAGCTTTCAGAAAAGGCAGAAATTCACTTGCAGTGGATTCCATCTCACTGTGGCATTGCAGGCAATGAGAGTGCTGATGTCTTAGCTAAGGAGGCAGTGCCAAGAGCAAATTTCCAACCCTTGTCCTTTTTAAGCAGGTCAAAACCCTCATACAGAAAATTTTTCACATACTGAAGACAAACACTGGATATGATTATGGAAAAGACTTCCTCAAAGACCTAACAGAACAGACTCAGGTCATTATATTTCGACTACGCACCGGACACTGCAGACTCAACAAACACTATATACAAGACAGAATAAGTCAAACAGCTCTCTCCAGTGTCAGCAGGCAGAACAGACACCAGAGCATATCCTGCAAGACTGTCCTCTTCTGTGAGCTGAGAAGCAACATGTGGCCACACCCAGTCGACCTGAAAACTAAGCTTTTGGGGAAACCTGACAGATCTGAAGCTGTCTTGCCCAGTTTGTGGTCCACAGTAAAATTAAGGCATGACCAGA
>JADZMA010002821.1:0-10929 GCA_020796225.1 Arion vulgaris
TGGGAAAAACAATAGCACTTGCCTGTCTAATAAATAAATATGCAACAAAGTTAAAGTAAAAGCTTCTGTTAGAGTAGAGATCTGTAAGTTGATAACAAAAGATGCAATTAAAATTATGTTATTGAATATGTTTGAAGCTTTTTTATAACTTACACAAGAGTTAAAAAAAGTAAAGAACTCATTAAATAAAATTTTGGTGAATATATTTATTTTGACCCAGCACATACAACTGCAAGAACTCAAAGTTGGTGTGGTGTAGCTGACAAGAACGCTATGCTTGGCAGACAAAGAAAATTGTAAGCCCAAAGAACGTGGTTAGTAGCCACCGTTTGGGAAATTGGAGAGATCGATACTTATGGACTAATTTGTTAGATGTGCAGTGATGGTGATCCGACGACTAAACTAAACCAATAGGTGAAGGATGTTTGGGCCCGACATCCCATCAGATGCCTTTTTTCCCTAGTGATTCTCTGGTTTTAAAATAAAGCTGCTGAATGAACCTGAGGCAGCAGTGCGAAAAAATCCTAGTTCAACTGGGAATTTCCAACCCTGTGAAATGCAACTTAAGCCTAACTACTATGTTATCGTAACTCCACAAAAAAAAAGAGTACATTTCATATCCTCAATATTACTTGAAAATTTTATTTGAACAACTGTAAGTGAAACTGATACTTTACTTACAGAAGAGTAAATTTTCTAATAAATCTTGATTTTCCTGATACTGAAGGGAGAAAAAAAAAATTTTTAAAAGTTGGGAAAGAGATTTTAAATGTATCATATTAAGTGTCATCCTATTAACCCTTTTTTTACCTGAGGTTAAGTTAACCGCCCAAACTCATCCCAAGCGTTTTTCTGCATTTCACCAATTTATTTAAATTTAATAACTCATTTTTTGAATATGTTTGAAATTTTGTATTTTAAAATAAAATATGTATGTGTATGTTTTGATAATAAAAATTTGTGTTTATGTTCTATGATTTAGTAGCACTTGCCTTGCTCACTAGTATTGGGGACTGCCTAAAAGGGTTGGATAGTGCTCGTTTACTGGCTGTAAGACACTCATGCTCGGTTCAACCTACTGTCCGGCATTTGTTCAGTCCCTGGTCTTCTCAGCGATAACGTGAGTACCTCGAAGTCGAGAAAACTGCTTATGGCGGGGAATACAAATTTACGGGGTACATTGAGCACACGGCTGCCAGTGAAAGAAAATTGGGAAAAAACGGATTTTCACGCAAAAATCAGTTTCAGAGATGAAACCGCCTGAGTTGAAAACGGACGAAAAAAAAAAAAACCTAGTACTTGGGACAGGTCGGTTTCTAGACGCTTGCTTGAGTAAAACGCATTCATGAGTATCACTATTTTCATCATCAGTGTTTTCACCCGTACAGAATTTTCAGAATCTGAGTGAACAGATTCACTTAATGAATATATCATCATCTCCGCATTTCATCGTTAAAATGTCGTCAGCACCCTATACAACACCGAAAAACTTTCTCGTCAATGTAATGTCTGATAGATTTCCCCACATGCCATTTTGCTGAAAAATTTTTGACAATGAGATCACCAAGATATAAATAACCTTTATCGCGTGGAAAAATTGACCAATGACAATGTTTATATAAGGAAGATGTCCTCAATGCTATAAATAGTCTATTGAGCAGTAGTTCCCCGTTTTCTACATATTTTGATTATAGGGTTTTCTACGTGACCCTCACTGGTGAGACCGCCATTCTACTACGTCACCCTCATGTAGTTTGGGAAACAAGGGGTTAAAAATTTTTCCCAAACTATAACAGCCTTATTTTTGGATCCTTATCTTGTTTTTCTGCCAGTGATTAGACAGATCCCAGACCAATACTTCAATCTTTTTTCTTAACTCTCCATATGCCACTGTAAACCACTCTTGAAGGTAATGGCAAAACATGAAAAATAATTTTAGAATTTTGTTGCTGTATTCTATGTTGAAAGAGGAAATTCTTCACTTTGTTGTATCCTTCAGGATAAAGGCTTTTGCGAAAAAATTGCAGTGTATTGTCATTAGTTTGTAAAACTACAGTACTTTGTTTTTTCTATTCCCATATGCTACGTCATAGTTTTACTGTGTCGTTACTTATATTTGAATTTGTATGTGATCTGAGCCTAAGAGAGATTGCACGGGGTTCCAGTTATATGCCTACAAGTACATTGGTTTTGCTTTACTTTTACTTACTAGGGTAGCTTCCCATAGCCATACCTCAGTCTCCTCTTACGACATGCCTTGTAGCGCAGTGTTGAGTGTTACTGTTCTTTGTTTCCCTTGAAGGCCCCGGGAATGCACAGCGGAACTTTTGTCTAAGTTGCAGGATAAATGGCTTTGCAGGTGCCAGTTTTGCAATATTCAATCCTTGTAATAAAGTTGCTTTACCTGAAAAGTAACGTAGCTTCGTCCGTTTTTAATCGACATCACATGCATTCAGTATTAATCCAGTTCGTGTTCTGTTACAGATGAATACCTGAATGTCTGGTTTAGTTTGTATGTATCTCTCTGGTTGATCCAATAGGACCAATTACTTAATAATATATAGATGCATTTTTATTTTAGCACATGATGCACAAAATCGTGCAGTAAAATTACTTTTTATCCCCATAATCTTGGGTCTCTACCAATGAAGCTTTACAGTTAGTGCGTTGCCGTTGAACTTTGACTTAGTGCGTTACAAACTTACAGTAACTTTAACTTTACTTCTTCAGGTGTTCCATTACATGTGATGATGATTGATTACAAGTCTGAGTTCAATCAAGTCTTGTGGAACACCTGATAATAAATAACAAGACAACTGTTCCTGCTAGGGCCTGTTGTCAGCTATTATTCTGCAGCACATGACATACAAAATATGTAGATTATTGTTTCAGTCACAGTATACACAATAAACTTGATTATAGTCAGTTAGGTCAGTATCATGAGTATCAGTAGTAAGTAAACTACTAAAATAAAATAACACTTTTGACTTTCACTTTGGAAGTTTGTTCTTTAAATTCTTATTAAAATATTGTTCGTGTAAGTAAAAATGAAACAAACCTTTGTCTTTGACAACAAAACAAGATTTAATGGGTCCTACGTCTGAAAAAACGGTTTCCAGAATGTCATTTGTTGCAGAATAAGGTATATTCCTAACGAACAACGTTCTGCCATGCTTTTCACCAGCAGCCATATTGCATGTTTTGTTTGGTTTAAAAAAAATGACACCGGAAATACACGTCAACTTGGTTTTCAGTTTTCGCAATAGAATCCACGTTTACATTATAATAAAATTTTACTCATAAACAATGTGACGGGGAAATATAAATAAAATTCACCAACTTACTCAAAGTAGTGCTTTAAAAGTAATCTTTCTCCAGTTACCCTTGTCCAGATCTATTGCGAGATACACACATAACCATATATACATATATATTTAGTCTTCTTCTTCGCGTTCGTTCTTTACGACCAATTTTAATTACTCTTTGCGATATGTTTGATCTTTGCCAAGAACGTATATACGTTGCACATTGGTTAGGTAGGCACCTAAACGCATAAAATTCTACGCGTTTAGTACACGTGCATCCGATTTCAGCCAAACCTCCTAAGTCGCCTCTTACGACATGCGTGGCAGGCAACAGTGGTCTATTCTTTACACATCAAATTTGGGCCCCGGTAACCACTCGGGCGACATATTTAGTGTAATGTATATACTGTGAGAGAGCCGCGGTGGCGTAGTTGTTAGTTAACTCGCTTCTCAAGGCTGGTGGTCTGGGTTCAGCTCCCCAATGCGCGTACTGGGTACCAGACATGCTCTGGGAAAGTAAAGGCGGCCGGCGTGATGCTGACCACATCACCCATCGTGTGCCGACGGTCAATGAAAAATACAGGCCTAACACTGTATTTACCTATATACCACGAGGTATGAAAGGGTTTATATTTTGTCCACCGACTGCTATTCCTGTCTTTTCTTCTATAGATCTCATGATGTTTTCGCTATATAAGTTGAATAGGTCTGGTGAGAGTACGCACCTTTGTCGTACTCCTAACTGTATCGCCTGATAGATTCCAATCTTACTCTAGTCTAATGGCTGCGGTTTGTTGCCAGTACAAGTTCTTGATCAGTCTAAGATCTTTACCATCAATATTTATACTTTCTAACATGCTGATTATTTCTCCATGTTTTACTTTATCGAAAGCTTTCGCGTAGTCTATGAAACATAGGTATAAGTCCAACTTCATTTCTATTGATCTTTCCATTATTGTTCTTATTGTATATATTGCGTTGTTTGTTCCTCTGCGTTCAACAAAGCCACATTGTTCTTCCTAACTTCTGGTCTTATTTTGTTTCGTACCCTTCTCATAATAATGCTGAAAAGTAGTTTTGTTACGTGACTCATGAGGCTGATTGTGCGGTGTTCTTCGCATTCTATCGTTCCTGCTTTTTGGTAGTGCTATAAAAATGGATTGTCGTACATCTTTGGGTACATATCCAGTGTTGTAGATGTCATTGAATAATTTTGTTAAAACGCCTATGCCCAATTCGCCTGTTGCTTCTATTTCTTCTGTTGTTATGTTGTCTGGTCCTGGGGTTTTTCCTTTTCGTGTGTCTTATGGCATTGATAACTTCTGATGGAAGTATTTGTGGTCCTTCATGGTTGTAATTGATGTGTATTTCTTGTCTGTTATCACTGTATAAGTACTTAATGTACTCTGTCCATCTTTCTATTTTCTTGTCTCTTTCCATCAGGATATCTCCCTGCTTTGATTTTAAACATCCAGTAGTTGTACGTTTACGTCTGCCAAGTAAGTTGTCTACGTTTTCGTATATTGATTTGGGGTTTTCTTTGTGTTCTGTTTCGATCTGTTTGCATTTCTCTTTGCTTGGTGCATGTAATCAGTTCTGACGTCGTTATTTTGTCGAACCATGATGTCAGGCCATCCAAAATCTTCTCCCTCTGTCTTCCACGTTCTCTCCTTCCCTGAATTTTACATGTAGTCACCAACTGTTCTAAACCTTCTCTTCGCATTATATGCCCGAAGATTCTTATTCTTTTGATAGTGTTTCTTTGTGCAGGCCTGATTTAAAACCTCCACATTTGTTTTCTTTGCTGTCCATGAACATGTCCATGTTTCTTTTCAACATTCTTCTGTAAAACCACATCTCTGTGGCTTCCAATGATCGTATTGATTATTTGTTCATTGTCCATGATTCGCTGTCATACATAAGTATTGACTCAATATAGTCCTCCTCATCACATGCCCGAAAAGTGATGACTGCCTCTTTCTTATATTGATGATAAGTCTTCTCTGTGTTTGATCTATTTCAATGCCTCAATATTAGTCATTTTAGCAGGCCATGTGATTCTCATCATTCTTCTGTAAAACCACATTTCTGTGGACCTCAGAGATTTTTCGATCTGTGTGTTCACTCGCATCCGTATGTCAGTATTGGTTCTATGTGGCACTGAACAACTTGCATTCTGATCAGAATTGTCAAGGACTTGTTGCAGATAATGCTTCTCATTTTCAGGAAAGATGTTTTCACTTGTCCTATTCTGCTCTTTATTTCTGATTGGTATCTGCCACCTGATGTTACCAGGACTCAGAGGTATTTAAATTGCTGCACTTGTCTTAGCTCAGTTCCATTTACTGTGATGGTGCATAGTCAGCGTTTTTGATATGATCATAATCTCTGTCTTCTTAATATTCAAACTGAGTCCTTTGTTGTTACTTTCTGTCACAACCGTATCAACTAATTTCTGGAGCTCTATTTCATTTCTTGCTAATAAGACAGTATCATCAGCGTATCTCAGGTTATTTATGATATGTGATGGCAAACTACTGAACGTAATAATGCCTAGAAAATCACAAACAGCGTAAAAAGCTGGGGTTGATTCGCAAAGTCCTGTAAAGGATATGCAATTAACTTTTAACTTTTTATATACTTTACATTGAAATAAAGAACCGACGTCGGCGCCATAATTAGAGTTGGCTGTGTACAGAACATTCTGACAATAATGGGTATTTACTGGGAGGATGCAGATGCAAAAGTGTCGAGGAGGACAGCGATGCCTTTGTTGTTACTACGAGAAGCCTCACAATGGATATCAAAACGAAAACCATGACCCTGAAGTGGTTGAGCAAAATTTAACACAAAGAATTAACACATGCATGCATGTATACTAAGCGACTCAAAGAATATGTCCAAGAAAAGTCAAGCTAGATGCATAAGGCAGTAATGATTTGTCACATTAAGCACCATCTGTGTGGTGCCCGGGCCGGCAAGGGAAGCAAAAACTAGTAACACTGCGACCTACAAGGCGACGCAAGAAGCGACTGATGTAGGAGCCTAGGGAAGCTACCCTAGTAAATAAAAAGCATTGCAAAAATCGGATGTGCTGGCCTACGTGTAGGCGCATAACTGGCACAACGTACAATCGCTCTAAGGCTCAGATCACATACAAATCACAGAGTGGTTAACAAGTGGTCGATATGGAGCGTCCGAAGAAGAAGATAATGAGCACATCCCGAATGACTTGTAGGTCGCAGTATTACTGTTCTTTGCTCCCTTTACGAGCACAGGCAACACACTTGCGACAGGGCAATGTGCGTGGTGCAGGTCATCTGGCTGATAGAGCAGTGGTGGTAGACTGACAAGTAATAGATATCATCAATGTCATAAGAGAAACAGGTCGTATAGATAATTTTGAAAACATTTATAAACCTGCACCCTTATTAAGAGTGAAGGAGATGGGAGTGAAAATAGGAACTGCCAGATACGAACACTTTGTTAGCGACACGAGACATTTGATTAATCAACACTGAACAGGTTGATTAGTCGTTATACGCTAATAAAGATACCGGTGAGAAGATCGGAGCCCGTATAGACCTGTCCGGAGTGATGTGATGATGATCATAAATAATCACTAACCTTTCGACAGACATCGAAAGAAAACCGTTTTCTGGGTATGTAATATGAAAACAAAATAGTACTCAATAATAAATACTATGGGGAAATATTTGTTGGTGTCTGCTTAATATTGAAGGGAAGTAACTCATAAGACGAGAAATATATTGTAGACATTTGGTTATTGGTTACTAAACTGACGTCATTGCACTCCCAGCAGACCCATGGGTGCTCAGTCTCCCCAACAGATATCGAAGAGTATGCATACTGATGGTTCCTGTGGCTCGCTGATTAAACCCACCTCTCACTCTGCCTCTCAGGCATCCAGTTCGACTTGTACAACAGGTAACTCCAAACTGCATAAATCGCTTGATCGATTCAATATTGATTTTAGTCATATAAAGCGGCATGATTTTTTTGGGGAAATATGTTCTGAAATATGTTCTGAAGGACATTATATCGGACAGACCAGGGAGAAGACGGGTACAAGATGTCAAAGATAAGTTAAGTTTGACTGTGGCTGACCATACATTAGATCCACGTAAGTCTCTGGCGGTTGGAACCTTCAATAGACGACATTCACTCATACAGCAAACTGTCATTTTGGATCTTCCGAGGTATCAATTTCTGATTTCTTCGGCTGTCTGCGTATTCTAAACATGCCATGAACATCATGCACGCAGAACAAGAAGAGCTGGTCAAAATACGAAATGCTAACAAAATCCACACCATAATCATTTAAAAAATACATTATAAACCAATATATAAAAACGGTATCAGAGAATACACCCGATTTGTTTACAAACGGATAACATATCATGGACATATCATAACACATGTAATAAATTACACACACATGACGAGTTGCATATTTATCGTATAAAATATATTCAATTGTCCTTGTGTGTGTCTGTGTATCACAATAAAAACTTCAGAGCGCTAAATTATGGAATAATGAAATTTGGATAACTTATTCACGCCGGAATGTGTACGTTCGTACAACGATTTTCAACTCTTTCCGTGTTTTCTTTACCGATCTATGAGTTAATTAAGTGGGTCACAAAATGTATAGCTTTCTTAGCGTGTTCAATCACACGCCATACTATACTATATCATTTTCATGCACAGCAAACTCAGTCGCACCATTTGTGAACGGATACACCATACTATACTATATCATTTTCATGCGCAGCAAACGCAGTCGCATCATTTGTGAACGGATACACCATACTATACTATATCATTATCATGCACAGCAAACTCAGTCGCATCATTTGTGAACGGATACACCATACTATACTATATCATTTTCATGCGCAGCAAACTCAGTCGCATCATCTGTGAACGGATACGCCATACTAAACTATATCATTTTCATGCGCAGCAAACTCAGTCGCATCATTTGTGAACGGATACACCATACTAAACTATATCATTATCATGCGCAGAAAACTCAGTCGCATTATTTGTGAACGGATACACCATACTAAACTATATCATTATCATTCACAGCAAACTCAGTCGCATCATTTGTGAACGGGATACACCATACTAAACTATATCATTATCATGCACAGCAAACTCAGTCGCATCATTTGTGAACGGATACACCATACTAAACTATATCATTATCATGCACAGCAAACTCAGTCGCATCATTTGTGAACGGATACACCATACTAAACTATATCATTTTCATGCACAGCAAACTCAGTCGCATCATTTGTGAACGGATACACCATACTATACTATATCATTTTCATGCGCAGCAAACTCAGTCGCATCATTTGTGAACGGATACACCATACTAAACTATATCATTATCATGCGCAGCAAACTCAGTCGCATCATTTGTGAACGGATACACCATACTAAACTATATCATTATCATGCGCAGCAAACTCAGTCGCATCATTTGTGAACGGATACACCATACTAAACTATATCATTATCATGCGCAGCAAACTCAGTCGCATCATTTGTGAACGGATACACCATACTAAACTATATCATTATCATGCACAGCAAACTCAGTCGCATCATTTGTGAACGGATACACCATACTAAACTATATCATTATCATGCACAGCAAACTCAGTCGCACCATTTGTGAACGGATACACCATACTAAACTATATCATTATCATGCGCAGCAAACTCAGTCGCACCATTTGTGAACGGATACACCATACTAAACTATCATTATCATGCGCAGCAAACTCAGTCGCATCATTTGTGAACGGATACACCATACTAAACTATATCATTATCATGCGCAGCAAACTCAGTCGCATCATTTGTGAACGGATACACCATACTAAACTATATCATTATCATGCGCAGCAAACTCAGTCGCATCATTTGTGAACGGATACACCATACTAAACTATATCATTATCATGCGCTTCAAACTCAGTCGCATCATTTGTGAACGGATACACCATACTAAACTATATCATTATCATGCGCAGCAAACTCAGTCGCATCATTTGTGAACGGATACACCATACTAAACTATATCATTATCATGCGCAGCAAACTCAGTCGCATCATTTGTGAACGGATACACCATACTAAACTATATCATTATCATGCGCAGCAAACTCAGTCGCATCATTTGTGAACGGATACACCATACTAAACTATATCATTATCATGCGCAGCAAACTCAGTCGCATCATTTGTGAACGGATACACCATACTAAACTATATCATTATCATGCGCAGCAAACTCAGTCGCATCATTTGTGAACGGATACACCATACTAAACTATATCATTATCATGCGCTTCAAACTCAGTCGCATCATTTGTGAACGGATACACCATACTAAACTATATCATTATCATGCACAGCAAACTCAGTCGCATCATTTGTGAACGGATACACCATACTAAACTATATCATTATCATGCACAGCAAACTCAGTCGCATCATTTGTGAACGGATACACCATACTAAACTATATCATTATCATGCTCAGCAAACTCAGTCGCACCATTTGTGAACGGAAAAACACAATTTAAAAATAGGATCAAAATTTGTTTTGCATGTCAAAAGACATGACATAAATTTAGTTATGCCTATTTAATTAGTGCAATTAAAAAGTCACATGAAAAGACCACATCGACAGTCAAAAGAATTAAAAAATGCAACTTTAAACGATGATAATGCTGAAAATCACGGCAAATTAGTGATTCTATTTCTTCTTTTTTTTTGTCGTCACACGGTTACAGGGCTGTTGCACAGAAGCGTGGGTTTGTTTTTGTCTTCGCTGCTCTAGTGGCTGGGATGATAGTTATTTTTGCTTTTTGATGGGATTCGGCTATGCCATCTAACCGTCTTCTACCATGAACAGTAAGACATTTTGTGTATATTATACAAACATCAGATTCTTTTGTTTCTGTAAAATATAATGGAGTAAACAATTTATATAAACGTCTTTTTATTATTTCGTTTTACATCAGTCACTGCTTGAACCAATCTTTGCGGTCTGTATGAAATCTCTGAGGTCCACATAAATGGGGTTTTATAGAAGAATGATGAGAATCCATGGACTGCTAAAATGACTAATGTTGAGGTGCTGAATGAGATCAAAACACAGAGAAAGCTTATCATCAATATAAGAAAGAGGCAGTCATCATTTTTAGAGCATGTGATGAGGAGGGGAGGTTTAGAACACATTGTGACAACCGTAAAATTGAGGGTAGATGAGACAGAGGAAGACAGAGAGAGACACTTTGGATAGTCTGACTTCATGGCAAGGTAGAGCGTCAACATCTGAGTTGATAGCAAACACCAACGACAGAGATTTGTGGAGATCCATAATCGCCTACGACAGCCGGCACGGCACCTGATGAGGATGATGTGATTTGCACCTAGCTTAGAGCGTGAGTTCGTTGTGCCATTTAGGCAAGCACATCCGGTTTATGTATGTTTTTTTTAAATAACTGTTTGCTTTCGTCTCTTCAAGTCGTGGACAACAAAAAATATGACATAGTAAAGACCATCACCCTAGGTG